>OW028573.1:19575054-19807554 GCA_932294295.1 Alitta virens | reverse complement strand
ATGCATCGAGTTGATGAGGTAGGTCTAGAGAGAGTTGGAAGGCTTCCTTTTTATTTATTTATTTGTTTTCTTCGCATCCATGATGCTTCATCCAAAATCACATATTGTTTGTTTTTTTTCAAGATGTTTAATTTCCAAATCTCTGAGTTCAGCTGTAACTTTATGCTTTTGGCTGCAGCAAAAGCCACAGCCTGCTGCTGTAGTTACATATTATTCTACGCAATGAAGTACCACTGCATAGTGTTGTTCCTGTGTGGTCTGGGGCTAGCTTTACTTGATTTTAAAGACATTCCAATATTTTTTGTATTAACCTTTACTGAAGCTGCCAGATATAGTGTGACACTATAGGTTAAAGACCCGAACAGCCAACCTAAAACAAAAAGGACTACACAACAAAGATATTGAATAGAAATACTTCCGTAAAGTTTCCAAGTACCTTGTCTTCGACTCTTAAGCACTGTTGTATATGAATTTAAAGAGGTAAAAGTTTTAATTCTCCAACCCATAAATAACGTGTTATGCCCCCACTTAAATTTCACTCAACTCTCGAGTGTAAGAAACATTAAGGCAGCCAGGCAGCTTGGTCGTGAATTAAAAACAAGGAACAGGGCAGATCGTGGGCAATATTTTAGTTGTTACAGAATTGAAATCAGAAAGGAATTAAGGAAATTAGAGGCATGTAAAGTAATTTGAAATGATCGCGAAATAAGCGCACAGTTCACTAGAAATATACGCTAAGTTTATTCGATATTAGCGCTCAGTTCACTAGAAATCAGCACGCAATTTGCACGTATTGCTTACATTGAAAACGCAACGCGATGTCCCCTTTGCGTCATATAAAACAGAGTTGCATGAAATTACAACTTTAACCTTGCAACCAGGAGATGGCAATGGTTTTCCTTTCACCTTCTTATGCAAAGCCAAGGCAGCCTGTGGGAATACTGAATTACTGTGCCTGCTCTGGGCTACATCACTCTTCACGGTGTTACCATCCTTGCCACGAGGAAGCCCACAGTGATAAAAGGGGCCAGTCTATAAATCCCTCAGAAGGTTACACTCTAAATCATGCCAGGAAACCAACATGGGTTTTGGGTTTGTCTCTTATGTGTATTAGTTTCTTTAGAAAATACAATAATGTGGTAATTTTGGTATTTAGAAAACCCTGAATTTCTGTAATTTCACAAAACTGTTTAAATACTACACAAAGAAGTAAAATCATAATTTACTAAGTGTACAAACTGTAAAACCTCTGTTGGATGGAAAAATGGCAATATTTAGAAAACAAAGGCGTGTCATATGGAATCATGTAAAATCAAATTTGATTGCATATAGATCTAACCCATTTTTATTTTTCAAAATCCACTGACTTTTTTTAAACAAGAAATGTTTGTCAAAAATTGTTTTACAGTGTTTGTGATTAGCAACTAAGGATATGAACAAACATACAAGCTGAAAAAAACCCAAAAGACTGGCTAAATTAGATAAAAGTAGTTAGAGATGAGGTAAAATTTAAAGGTCTTAATTTGATCGTCGAAATGCCTACAGAATACTCTTTTCAGTTGACCGGTTTGTTACTATTTGTTTTGTGTATAATTTCATATTTTGCTCATGCAGGTTCTTTTGAAAACACCATCTAACGAGTATATTAGAGTATATGAGAATTGATACAACGACATCTCTTCAAAACAATTCATCTTTATTGGGTGTTTCAGGTACATTTGAAATATGGATCACACTCAGCTGATCATGTAATTAGAAGAAAGTGCATTGAAACCTTTGGAAAGAAATTTTGCGAATCGACCTGAAATTTCATCACAAAAAGGGAAGTTTCAGCGACCATCAAAGCGTGTTCAGGTTTACAAGAAAAGCCATGAGATACTAAAGTATTGGGGAGGATCCTTGACTTTTTATCTGATGATATCAGTTTATCTGAAGGTAATTGAGAGGGAAGCGAGCGATTTCGGCCACTAGATGGCAGAAATCATGAGCTGATGCTCCTTCCGGTAATGTACGTACTAAATTGATCACACCAAATGACTTGAAATTGTTTGACATTAGAAATTGTAATAATTTCTGTTTTGTGACAAAATCAACATACTTGCTGATCATAAAGAATGACGAAATAACAGAAATGTGGCCTTCCTGATTGTACGATCGTTTAAATTTTCAACATGTCACCATCCATAAATGTTGTAGGAGGCATCACAAAATGGCAAAGTTACAATAAATACATGAGTGAACATGTGAATCATAATAAAACAACATGTTATAATAATTATTAATGCAGTATTTGTGAACCCAGTTTTTGAAAGATTTATATTGCGTTTTGCAATTACATTTTAAATTGATCGATGATGCAGGGGGCTATTCCTCACACCATTCCTTTACATGGCTTTTAAGTGCTGACAGATTTTAAAGTTGGGAGATCGTAAAACAGGAAAGTTTCTAAAATAGTCAATAACAATCCAACTATAGAATCTAAATTAGTCAAAACCCAGGTTATGATGGAATCAATCGCCAGTAGATTTTCCTTTGCAGCCCTTTTTTGCCAATTCATGGAATTGTAGTCCCCCGGTGAACTGGTTAATGGGGATTTAAGTAACAGCAATATAACCTCTCTGGTTCCATGAGTGAAGAAACTAAACACTCAGGTTGGGTCTGGCGAATTCTGTGATCTGATTGGATATCTAGCAAAAGCAGATCTATTATGATGTCACTTTCCGATTGCCAGACCCGACCTGTCTCCTTTATCAATAGGATGACGTCACTACTTAATTGTTACATTGATGACGTCATAATATATATATATATATATATATATATATATATATATATGACGTCATCAAACAAGGTTTTTTTTCACCCCATTGGCATGTGACCATGGCTTCACTTTGTGAATGGGGCTGTCTCTGCGCAGGACCCTTAAATCTTCAGGTCCCTGGAAACTGAAGTGACCTACTTTTACGTGATCGCTACGCGCGTACAACGTATTACTGACCGAACAAAGTAGTTCAATCTTCACCGCTCAAGATCGCTGCGTAAACAACGTAGAGTATCCTAATTTCGGCCTTTTTTGTATTTCTTGAACAATATTGAGCCACTTTGAGTCGAGGACCATAGGTCAAAAGTGGCTGGGTTAGTTGTGTGAGGCGGTCGACTCATACACAGGGAATACCCTGAAGAATTATTAGCTGTTTTGGCTTGGCCTTTTTTGCCTAGTAGCCGTTTTGACTCGCATTCAATTATACATCTACATGATATAGACTAATTAACTAACAGTAGAGGATGTAATGCAAATTTGCGCTATCGTTAGAATCTAACAAAATTGCTAAAAATGTTCAAAAAAGTGTGCATGGATTCTAAATCAGCCTAACGTGTAAAAAAAGAAAAAGTAAAGAGAAACAACAAGGGATGTACAAACAACAAATTGTCAATGTTAACAGCATATAAACCACATTAAATCTCAACTTCATTTCCATGTTGCCTAAAGTTATTAAGGTTTTTTTAATTGTTCTAGATACGTGATTGACATATAATAAACTATTTCCAATAGAATTCAAGGTCAACCTTGGTCTATTTATTTCATATCATATCAGATGTATATTGTATAGGGGTACATATAATGATAAGAGATTATCTCCACCAAATGAATAAATTTAGAGAAAACAAATAATTTAGTAAAATTCTATTATTTATGAAGTTGATCCAGCTAAATCATGGTGATGGTGATAAAGTGACTCCAAGGCAATGCAATAATAATATGATAATCCATGACAACATTAGAATCTTGCTTATTAGTAAAATATAATAGTTAAGGTTTTCAAGATTAATTTGAAATTCAGACGAATTCTAACAGTATATGTATGTCTCCTTGGCAGATGCTACTGACACTGAAGTGTAATTTTAACTCAAAGATATAGGCTATAGTAACTAAGTGAAATCAAGACAATGAGGAACATCTTGAGGATGGCCACCATATTGAAGTTTATTATATGTCTGAATAGTATTTTAGAGTGACTTACAAATAGTATGCATCAACTATTAGCAACACTGATTTTTCAAATGTTCTTTTGCCTTCTCTGAGGCTCTCTCTCTCTTTAAAATTTTTACTTTTCTTCCTATTTCATAATTAGCTTATTTGAAGTATTTTGCTACGAACAAAAAACGAAATCTGAGCAAAACTATAATTGTTTTGGGATCAAGAAACTGTAGACTAGAAGTGGTTGTTTTATGTCAACCTCAGTAATATACAACAAATACGGTGCCGATATTCCTGAGAAGAAAAATATGGCATTCCCTGGTGCCGTGGGTCCGAGTTGGTCTCGAAATATCTACATTGTACACACGGTTCGCTAATAATGGAAGCCTGATAAAAAGAAGGCAAGTCCTGTTCCAAGAACCTGCACATGGATGCAATACTTAGTAGTCTACAAAGGGATAACGCCATGCATGCAGCTGGATTCAAATTGGTCGGAAATTTACTGAGCAAATTTCAATACAAGCGAAAATGTGCCCCTCAAATAATCTATGCATGTATGTTGTATAATATCAGGAAACGAAACGCATCTTCAATGGTATCAGTCTTGCTTGCAGGTGATGTGGTTGTGAGTGCTCGTATGCAGTATATTATGTTTAATGATTAACCAGCAAGATTTTCGTCTGTGTCAGGGAAGAGACATAGAAGGTGTGTTGTGAAGTGTTAGTTTGGCCTGTTTACCGACCAGAGTTCGAGGTATTTACCCCAATTATTACCCCCCATATATATTTAGGATCATCATGCTACTTTGGTGTTGTTGGTAATTTCAATTAAAGATTGGTGTAATTCCTATTTCTTGGGCCTTTCTTGTTGTACCAGTGTTGACAATAACAATTAAGCGCCACACATGCATGGCTCAGGACGCCAATTGCCTCAGCAGCCGGCCTCTGCTCGCCTCTGCATCACTACGCCATCATCGGGCAGCCCAGAATCATTGTGAGATGCGTTGTCCTGCAGCTTCATTGGTGGTACTCTTCCATAGCGTCAACGAAACAGTCTGTTCTTCGGAATTCTCTGCAAACACAAGGTATGGTAATGTTTTTGTGCTTTAGTGATGGGTCAGTAGTTATTATTGCATGTCATTTAACAGCATATCATATCGTGCAGAAGGTCTTATTTCATTTACCTGCTGCTCTCGTGTTCTATGTTCTATTGGCCACTCCTTACAGCATGTCTCAGGTGATTGTCACAATGCTAAAATGAAATATAATGATTTGCTTCATAGAATTCTTCTCCTCTAATGTTTCGTAATTCATCATGTGCAACAAGATGGGCTGAACGTTTAATTTCCAAGGGAAGGCATTCTGCCAAGGGTTGGAAATGCATGACAAATACTTCGTGCACACGCGACTTTCAAGAAATAATTAAAACCAAAATATAGGCCATGCATTACTCATCATTAAATACTATAGATTATCTGGGCATGATTATTGACACACTTCACGACTTTCATGTCTCTGATGAATAACATATCGTTGTTCACTTTTCTATCAATCCATGAATCAGTTTTGTAATGTTATCCTGGTGTATGATTGTGGGTCATAATAATTCACTTCTGGGACCGGAAACTTACATTATCAATAACTGTTACCAAATTATTACACCCTTTAGACTAATAATACGCCTACGCGACTTTCAAGAAGTGTCTTTATAAAGTTTCCAGTGGTTTAAGTGATTGATTAATTGGTTGACTAGGTGATTGGTTGATTGGATAACTTGTATTGTCTTACCTTTCACCTGCACTGAAAACTGTTGAGACTCTCGTCACAGGCAAATCATTCTTAACGAACGCAAAACCAACTAAAAGTTAACTACTTTTGGCTAAAGGAGACTTTCAAATGGTTGGGGGTATTTTGCATTACAAAGCATTGTATGAGATTCCCAGATAGCATACCAAATCAGGCCAGCGTCGTTTCTATTTTTATATCGCCGACATTGTTGTTGCCACCTGTTGATAAATGTAGGCATCATATATTTATTTAAGTGATACCATAAGCATAATCAAGCAGAGAGTTGGGGGCTTGTTGTCTATAAGGAAAAAATGTAACTTTGTCTCTTCCCTGTAAGAATCACTAATGACAATTGAACAATGTCGGACCTAATTTGTAGCCTTGTGGCACACCATGCTTCAGCAGTTTTTTTTTTAGAAGATTTCTTTTTCTCACATTAATCATAACTGATTGTGTTCTGTTGGACAAGTATGAAGTGAACTATTTTAGAGCTGTGTCTCCTAGCCATACCTTTTGTTCAATCTTTCGAGAAGAATATCATGGTCAATTGTATCAATTTATTGTATGAAGACTGTTTGTCATCATTCAGGTTGTTTGTGGTCAGATGTTCAAGATATTGCTTTATAACATATTCTTCTAGACTTTGCCAAGAAATGGTAAGTTTGACACTGGTCGGTAGTTCTTGATGACCAACTCAAGTAAGGTTTTCCCGTAAGTGGCCTAATTATAGTATGTTTCAACTGTACACCATTTCCAGCTGATTTCAGATCACTTGTGAAAATCTGTCATAAATATCATTTGATTGCATACTATTCTTTTCTTTTGCACCTCTTTGACAAAAAAATAAATATACCTATTGACGATTCAATAGTTTCATGTGGTCAAACATGAAGTACCAGTGGTCCTGGTGTATGGCTGATGCTCCCTGACCTATATCATGGGTGGCCTCCAAGAAGCGGCAAATTGCCTTGTGGGGGTCTCCCTCCATACTTCATACTTTATCATCCATTTCATTAATGATTTAATATAGCAGCAGCAACAGTAAGTGTATGTATAGAAAATAAAAGAAATTCTGATTCTGATTCTGATTCTGTACAGGCACTTCAGTCATTATTCTTGAAATCCATAAGATTGTTTTCACATTTTCACAGGAATTATATGTTCATTTTGTGTCGTCAAGGTTGTGACGAATTTTGTCAGTTATTTCTTCAAAGTAGCTGCTAAAATGTCCAGCCAATTTTCAGCCAATACAGATCTCATCTTCATGGGGTGAAAAAAGTGGTGAGCTAACATTTCGATTACACATTGAATTTAGGTCTTGAATAGATGACGAGAGTTATTTCTGTTTGCTGAGATAGTCTGCGAGATTATTTGTGTTGTAAATTTGTAAATATAATACATTTATATTTGAGTGGCTCCAGCCAATGTGAGTGAACAAATTCAGTTGCACTCAGTCAGCCAGTCAGTCAGTCAGCTAGTCAACTAGTCAGTCAACTAGGCAGTCAGCTAGTAGCTAGTCAGTCAGTCAGTCAGCTAGTGAGTCAGCTAGTCAGCCATTATTTCATAGACAGTCAAGAAGACTTCATGTTTTACTGCTGATATACTGCACTAATATACGACTACTGCCACTACAACCATGAGGTATCTATACTGCCTTCTGTTCATCGCATGCAATTGCACCCATTCACGACACAGATTCGATGTTACTGACGAACGTAAAGCGATTTTGTATTATTAGTCTAAATATGTTATCCAGCTTGATTGTACAAAGCAAGATGCAACGTTCTAGCTTTATTTCATTTGCAAACATTCTGGAAGTCGTTAATGTATATATAGGCCAAGGAGAACTCCGTTCATGTGTTTGTACAAGGTCAATTCGTATAAAGATAGTAGTAAGTATTCTTCTTAGCACGGTGCGTTCCTAAATCCATTTCCATTACATGGCTTGCAGTGACCCCCCCCCCCTCACGTTGAAAATGTTTTTCTCAATAATACTGTTAAAAAGACTTGTACATACAGTCTGTATATTTATGTCTGTAGGTTCGGGCACAAAAATATCAGGTGCATGAGTTGGTAAATTGAAACTGGGCCAATCTTTGGGTCTTATACACATTTTTCGTTGCCACGTCATGATAATCAGTATTCCCCTAGGACAATAGATAGATAGATAGATAGATAGATAGATAGTGCAGCCCTCTCAGGCAAGTTAAAATTCTTGTCGCTAGCGAGGGTTGAATGATGAGGCAAGAAAGAGAGGAGGAGTCCACCGATTTTACATGGATGGGGTCTTTTACTTGCTTAATGACAACGTTTTATCCTGTTCAAAAGCAGTTGCAATCAAGACGACTGCATACTTGTTATTCCTGATTGAATTGCTGGAGGGTACTTGTCTACAAATTGTTGTCAGTTATGAACATTTTTATTTTTTGGTAAAGTCTTCCGGTAAATATAATTCCTAAATTAACAAAAAGGGTGGACAATTTCATTCGCTATAGACTGAAATACTGCTTAGCCATGCATATTATTTTATCTTCCACTGAAAACAAATTACAAGCAGGCCAGTAACATAGAGACACAATCCGATATCCTTGGATTTACGCCAAAAATGCCGCATCATTTTTTCTGAACATCCTCGACAATTTGCATTTATCACATTTTTCCTCTGACAAAAAAAGCTGTGCGTTGGAGCTGGCACAGTGACCTTTGTGTGGTTACACATCTCTTTCTGATTGGATGCAACAGAAAATAATTACACATCAGAGAAGGCCTTTTCTATTTAAATAGAATATGGTGTGTTGTAAGCTGGTCTCTGATTGGCCCATAAACTTGTATTTTCCACTAGAGGACGATATCTGCAGCCCTTCCATTGGCCCAGGAATGACTATTAGCCGTTCATATTATAGATGGCAGCAGTTGCCAATCCTCAGTGATTATGGCCTGAGAGGCCAAGGTGACATTTTGAAGATAGCATTATCACTGCATGTTTGTTGCAGGTTTGCAAGTGCAGCTTAATTATTCATGGAACATTTACATGGTACACAAAATCATATTTTGGATTCCAAACCAAAACATCTCATTATTACGTCTGTCTTTGGAAACTGGTCTTATACTATTATAGATGTAAGCCTACATGAGTTAATTCACAGGAAACGTTTTCTTTGAAACAATTAGTACTTCTCAAAAAGTAAAAATGCAACGACTTTTAAATAGTGAACATTTCACAGAACCCATGTAAGCCCATATTATTTCAATGTATACTTAGTATTACTTATATCCAGGCTTTTGCACGATAATGCTACTAATGATGTGATAGGATTTAATTACCAAATCCCTGAGATGTTTTGATTCAGGGGGGAGGGGAGGGTCTAATTCTGTGGTCAAGGCCGCAGTAGCCTTGGAGCTGTTAAGGGCAAATGTCTTGTAAGTTGTTTTGTACAATTTATCCGGGCCTTATGCCATAACTTTATGTACAGCCAAGGTAGTTAATAAAAATTGATAATTACAGCATATACAAGGTGAAAATTTTACTTGTGATGTGATAATTTTCATTTGTATAGCTATTTAATTGACAAATACCAATGTGAAATGTCACATGAAGCACACGGTTTAATGGATTGCATCATTTTGATATCCACTGTAATGGTAATGCTTCAGTGCTGTTTATGCTCTTATAACAGTGTTGTCATTAATAATGAATTTGTTCACATTTAATTTAATACATTTGTGTGCAAAAGCCTGTGCACACATGACCATAAGGTTGCACCGTTGATTTAATGCTGTATCATGGACTTGAACTTTATATAATTTTAATCTGTGGGTGAGGCAGTGGCTCACAGAGCGAAGGCAGAGACTACCCAGCAGTTCAGTTCAGCAGCTTCTTGGAGTTCTACAAGGTGTTTGTGAAACTTGGTAGCACTCAGCCACTCAATCAAGCAGTGTGACAACCAGGAATCAAGTCAGTAGTACAACAGTCAGCAGTGTCCAGTCATTCTATATTTGGTCAGCAGTCAAGTCAGTGAAATTTCTACAGTTCTTTCAGCAGTCGTGAAGTGTACAGAGTGGACTTTAGGAGACTTTTTGTTGTTTTTGTGAACAACAGCACAGAGAATTAGGTGCCCCAGATCAATCTTAAATAATTGTAACTTTGTGTATATAATCATTAAATTCTTTTTTAAGTTCAGCTTTGTGTCAATCTCAATTTATTATAGTGTCCATTTTTCAGGATTGGATGTTCGTGAAATATATGGGCCTAATAGGTATGATTGCATTCTTCATAGCTATGATTTGCTCAATTTGTTAAGATTATCATATGCATGCACTAGCTAAATTTCATAAACTCGACATCCAATTAAAATAATTGTTGAAATTATTGGTGACCCATGCATACACTGCATCAAACATCAGAACACAGCATGACGTTGCAAATCTGCAAAGCTACGTCACCATATCAATGTTATTTTCTCTAATAATGTGATTAGATATGTATTATAAAGCCAATAATGAATAAGAAGCTGAACATATGCTTATAACAAAAAAATATATATAAATATATATATATATATATATATTCATATTTGATTTGTTTAGAAAATGAGAATGAGCTACAGCCGAAATATGTTTCTGTTGTCGATATGTTTAAGATAAGATAAGATCAGATCAGATAAGATAAGATTGTTTATTCACTATAAATTCAAAATTCATAGAATTGGTTGCAGAAGATAAAACCCTGTGCAGCAAATATCAAGAAGAGTTAATTATTTTTATTGTGCTAGGAATGAATGTCTTATGCTACTATAGATGTAAGCCTACATGAGTTAATTCACAGGAAAAGTTTTCTTTGAAACAATTAGTACTTCTCAAAAAGTAAAAATGCAACGACTTTTAAATAGTGAACATTTCACGGAACCCATGTAACCCATATTTTTACAATGTATACTTAGTATTACTTATATCCAGGCTTTTGCTCGTTAATGCTACTAATGATGTGATAGGATTTAATTTCCAAATCCCTGAGATGTTTTGATTCAGGGGGGAGGGGAGGGTCTAATTCTGTGGTCAAAGCCGCAGTAGCCTTGGAGCTGTTAAGGGCAAATGTCTTGTAAGTTGTTTGGTACAATTTATCCGGGCCTTATGCCATAACTTTATGTACAGCCAAGGTAGTTAATAAAAATTGATACTTACAGCATATACAAGGTGAAAATTGTACTTGTGATGTGATAATTTTCATTTGTATAGCTATTTAAATGACAAGTGTCAATGTGAAATGTCATAGATTTGAAAAAGAAAAAAAAACAGCAGAACAAGTCTATAAGGTTAATATTCAATGTTGGTCCAAGAACCAGATTGTCACAGTTTTACAAGAAGGGAAATTTATTAGTAATGGAGGACCTAATAAAGTTGGCTTTATTAAAGATTTATTTTAGATACATGAATGGGACATTACCAATGCGAATAACCAATTTGTTTAATATAAGTGATCATGATTATTATACCAGAAACAGAAACAATTTGACGGCACCCCAACATACCATAGAAAAATATAATAAAAGTTATTTAGGACAAGCTCAGCACTTATGGTTGCATTTAATAGATAGGTTAAAACAGAAAAATCGTGTATCATCATTTGCTAAAGCTTTTGTAAAATTTAAAACCGAGAATTATTAAACGGTCATGTAGATTTATATATTATTAAATAATTAGGTCATATGTAACTTTATTTACTGTTTATATTATATCATTATATTATTTTGTATTTGAGAGAAACTTGATATAGTTTTTTTAAACTCTGTTGTTTGCCTTCTTGACATTGAATATATTAAAATTATTATGTATATTCATAACTGTATTGAATGTATTAGTGTAAAATTGTATAAACCATGTGTCGAGAAAAAAAAAAAAACTTAAACTTAAAAAAACTTAAACATGAAGCACATGGTTTGATGGATTGCATCATTTTGATATCCACTGTAATGGTAATGCTTCAGTGCTGTTTATGCTCTTATAGCAGTGTTGTCATTAATAATGAATTTGTTCACATTTAATTTAATACATTTGTGTGCAAAAGCCTGTGCACACATGACCATAAGGTTGCACCGTTGATTTAATGCTGTATCATGGACTTGAATTTTATATAATTTTAATCTGTGGGTGAGGCAGTGGCTCACAGAGCGAAGGCAGAGACTACCCAGCAGTTCAGTTCAGCAGTTTACGCAGGTGTTCTACACGCTGTTTGTGAAGCTTGGTAGCACTCAGCCACTCAATCAAGCAGTGTGACAACCAGGAATCAAGTCAGTAGTACAACAGTCAGCAGTGTCCAGTCATTCAATAATTGGTCAGCAGTCAAGTCAGCGAAATTTCTACAGTTCTGTCAGCAGTCTTGAAGTGTACAGAGTGGACTTCAGGAGACTTTTTGTTGTTTTTGTGAACAACAGCACAGAGAATTAGGTGCCCCAGATCAATCTTAGATAATTGTAACTTTGTGTATATAGTCATTAAATTCTTTTTTAAGTTCAGCTTTGTGTCAATCTCAATTTATTATAGTGTCCATTTTTCGGGATTGGATGTTCGTGAAATATATGGGCCTAATAGGTATGATTGCATTCTTCATAGCTATGATTTGCTCAATTTGTTAAGATTATCATATGCATGCACTAGCTACATTTCATAAACTCGACATCCAATTAAAATAATTGTTGAAATTATTGGTGACCCATGCATACATTGCATCAAACATCAGAACACAGCATGACGTTACAAATCTGCAAAGCTACGTCACCACATCAAAACTTCTCTGGGTTATTTCTAGAATAACTAAGCATTGTGGGACTGATATTTACACATTGTGCTTAGATATATTAGGTATATTATAACTTAGTTATTTTCTCTCATAATGTGTTTAGATATGTATTATAAAGCCAATAATGAATAAGAAGCTAAACATATGCTTATAACATATATATATATATATATATATATATATATATTCATATTTGATTTGTTTAGAAAATGAGAATGAGGCACAGCCTAAATATGTTTCTGTTGCCGATATGTTTAAGATAAGATAAGATAAGATAATATTGTTTCTTCGCTATAAATTCAAAATTCATTGAATTGGTTGCAGAAGACAAAACCCTGTGCAGCAAATATCAAGAAGAGTTAATTATTTTTATTGTGCTAAGAATGAATGTGCATTGGAACCGTCTGGTTCTGCAAAGAATCATTAATAGCCTTCCATGTGGCAGTAATGTAAAATAACAATTTTATGGATGTTCAGCATCATTCGTTATTTTAGCTGCAACGTACAGCTGTTCCCCCATGTTGTCATAGCATAACAAAGGACACTAGCTATAACAGAGTTATAGAATAAAGTAATGAGTAGCCTATTCAACATTCAAGTCACAAGGACATCTTACAAAATAAAATCTCTTATTTACCTTTTTCATTTACTCACCAACATGGGAGTCCCATTTTGAATTATTCTGTATACTGACCCCTAAATACTTATAACATTGTACAATTTCAATATCATTGTCATGTATAACCATAGGATGACTTGGATTCATATTTCTTTTTTAAATCAAATATCATCTCTTTAGTTTTGATAACATTCAAATTAAGATAATTATCTTGGCACCAGTCAGAAACATATTCAACAGCATTTCTGTACATAAGTTAATTGTCGTCGCTTATAAGTCCTATGATGACTGTATCGTCTGCCATTTTATTATCTTACAATGTTGTCAGTGTATATAATAAATAGGACAGCAGACAAGACACACCTTTGTGTGGCTCCAGTATTTAGATCCTAGATAAATGACTAATATGTTTAGTTATTTGTCCTTTACAAACATTTAGGTCACAAATGCCTAAACAGAAGATTTATTTAGAAAGTTAGACAGAAGAATGTTCATGTATTTGTTTAGATACTTAATGCTTCGGATTTAGAGTGCAGTGGCAAATGGTGGCAACAATGTAGTAAAGAAAGATGACTGTTTTGGACGAGCCATGAGTAATATATCATATACCATTACCCCTTATATGATTAAACCTCAAAACAAGCTAATGCGTAGTTCAGAACTTCAAAGGTTCAAACATCCGTCTTTGTAGGGGGCATGATTCTTTAATCTCAGAAATTAGTCTTTTTATCTAGGCTACAGACCTGTAGGATCAAGCCTTGATGTTCTCTGATATGAAGTCTCATTTGCACATTATTTGAAGTTGGGCTGATCTCAAGCTAGATAAAAAAAATTTCAGGGAATATTAGCCACCATCTGAATCTCTTATAACCAAACTATGAGATTTGAATATTCTTTTTAATGATATAATCATCATAACAGTAGTTCATAATATGGAAAAACTAAATGCATATTCTGAAATACCATCAAGGGAGTTACATACAGCCTTAGTCGAAGTGGTGAGCTGTCGGCCTTAATTCTTTGGTCCTAACAAGAATGTCCAATTGGTGGTTGTGATTAACGTAATTGGGTTCCCTGATTTCGAGCTTCAGAGCTTGCATCTGCCCACACAGGTCCCTTGAACCTTTTGTTTGCTTTAGGAATTACATTTAGGGTTTCTGCTCAATTCGCAGTTGTTCGTCAGACTACTATCACAGGCTGACCTTTCTTTTGTCTTTGGAAGTTCTAAAGTCTCAGTTGATTAAACCAAGAGACCAATCTCCCTAGATTAACTTCATTCGTCCTTTCATTATCTAAAGCAGTATAATTTTCTTCCATGTGGGTTCAATGAAGGAATGGATCACAAGTGTGTCAGTAAGAATACAGTGTATCCCCTTTAGACTTCCTCAGGATTAAGACCTCAAAAATAAACAAATACCGAATTCTCCTTTATTCCAATTAAGCTTGTATGTGCACGTAGTTCGCTTCAAAATAAAGACCACCTCGCCATTAAGACCAATAATCTTGGCAGCGATGGTTTTAATAGCGAAATTCCAACGCAGTTTGCTCCACCAAACCCAGGGGACGACTTGAGGGATTTGACTTTCCGGCTGTGCGAGACATTTATGAGTCCCGCAGGACTATGGATGCTTCAGGACATGGGGGGCTTTCATCGACAAATGATGTTATGTTCTCTTGAGCTTATTATTGTATTTCAACTTATAAAAGCATTTTTCCGCAAGGTTTTCTATGGTTAGCTATGGTTCTTCTGATGTTGCATCAGCTTTGTTTTGCTTCACCATACAACATCTTCCTCCCTGATGAATTAGAATATATATGAAGTTGTAACTGTTCTATACAAATGTCAGTATTGTGTTTTATGCAAGGAGAATCCTCATAGTAGCCTGTAATATTGATTTTGCTCACGATATAAATCTCTTGAATTTAAATCCGTGGCGGTGCTAGGCGGGAGAGCAGGGCAACTAGTTGCTATAAATATTTAAGTGAGCTCAGTAAAGTAACATAGAGTAACTGCATGGTGAAATTACGAGTCTGACTGACATTCTGAAGGATCAATGTTTATCATATATTGCCAAATGGTGGCACTTACAGGACATGCTTCAAATTAACGCAAAGGAATGTGCACTTAACCACTGGCCAGCTCTGCTGCAGGTCCTAGGTGCAATTCTCATCTCAGGCCCTCTTCATAAGCTACATCCAGGCTGGGTGTCGAATCTGTCGATTGCATGCGGCGACAAATTTGGGGTACTCAATGTCTATGCTGAGGCAAGTGAAAGATCCCACCCATTGGGTACATGTGTGAACACGCTGTCGACCCCAAGCCTTGTCATTTCATCAGTACGTCTGCCTCTGGCAGATGATAAAAGCTGAGACATTGAAACATTGACATACCTCTGTTTCTGTATAGGTGCTGTATGTTTGAACTGTATAGTCAATCTAATGAAGTAATACATTGTGCATCCATAAAGATCTGATACGGATTTCATCAACTAAAGTATCATACATTGAGGGATACAAATGATACATATCAATGAGATCACAGCCTACAAGTTGAATCAGCTGCTACCAACAATGTTTGTTTGGAGCAAAACAAAATGCCCTTTTCATAAGTATAAAGTTTTATTAAAGTGATATGTAAACAGCAGAGCACATTTTTTTAAAGCTAAGTATAAGCTCATACTGTAATATGACCGGCAGACAGATTTCTTGATATATTTCAGCTTGTCTGCTAGACCAGTGACTAAGCTGCAGGACTGATGCTTATATATTATAAGGTCTCATGTGACTTTGTACATTGTTGGTCATAAGCGTATGTCTCCCGAACGAGGGGGTGGGGGCCTAGCTCATTGGTAGTGCTGGGCTTCCAATTCCCGGTCGAACCAAAATTGGATGGCTGTTTCATCCCTCATCTCATTGTCATGGTCCCTGCCTGTCCAAATTAGCCCATCAAGTGCAGAAATACAGGACTTTAAGCCCTTCAAGACTATCAGAAGTGCAGGATCAACTGACAAACAGCACTTACTAACTAATTAGGCCATGTAATGGGGACAAGCCTCTATCAAGGACCACTATTGGATAAGGTAGCCTAATAAGACGACTTTCTGTGGGCCTAATTACACGTCATCTTATTGGTCTTTATATTAATTTTGATTTATTTATTTATTTGACCATTCATACTAACAGGACATACAGGAAAACATACTTATATGAAAGAAACATTCATCAGTGGTCAACAGACACCCCCTAGAATAAGCTAAAATATAAGCGCTAATAGGCGTGCCACCCTGAGGGGAAAAAAATATATAAATTATGAAAAATAATACAGCTTGCAAAATACATATAATTGAAACAAAATGGATAACTGAAATAGAGTTCTAAGAGAAATGAAAACAAAGATATATGTTTGGGGGGAGGAAGCACTTTATATGAACAAAGGATTGGAAAAAGAAGAAAATTCCACTGAATTAGAAAAACATTAATTGAATGTTCATTAGAACAAACTAATTGTTAGTAGTTAGTTATTCATACTAATTACGTACCAAATAAAATAATTGTTTATATTTGTTACTGCTGGGGATTCATTTTCAGATGTACAAATTGTGTATTACATGCGGTGGAAAACTACTCTATTCAGTTAACTATATGACTGCTTCAATGAAAAGAAAATCTGCAGACTGTAATTGAATTTCTTGACACTCCATTTGGAGAGACAATGTGGCAGTGAACATTGTCCAAAGACAATGACCTACCATTGTAAAGGGGGTTTCACACATAGCCGGATCAGACGCCGGAGCGTCCCGGAGTAACATTTTATTACCTCCGGGGGGTTCCGGGATCAAAGAGCTGTTAAATGTCAACAAAAACTCAATGTTTGGCGATGTGTACACGATGTCAATACGGTCTCAACAAGGAGCAACACGGAGCCAACACGACTGTCCCGTTTAGAGTGCGGAGTGAACCGGATTTTCACGGTGCCTTCGCGGATATCACCGGTCTTTACACCGTGTTCATTCGTGTGGAACCATGTTGCTCCTTGTACTCTCCGGCGTTAATGGCGGCGAAATATTCATGCCCGGTTGACGCCGGATGTAGCCGGAGATATGCCGGAGTCAATACGGAGATTCCCGGAGATCGGCGGAGTATATTGGGAGTCTATACGGATCTACACGGATCTACACGGATTAAATTACTCCGGGAACTCCGGCATGAAAAATTAAACATGTTTAATTTTTTCCCCCGGAGTCCCAAGGTGGTCCCGGAGCGCCCCGGACAATGACGGACAGTGCCGGACAATCCCGGACATGAACACGATGTCTACACGGCTTTCCCCGGAGTATGCGGGAGTATTCCGGAGTTGTCCTCCGGGATGCTCCGGCGTCTGATCCGGCTATGTGTGAAAGGGCCTTAAGTGTGTAGTCTCTGTTGTGAATAGAATGTTAGTGGCTTTAAATTCAGGGCATTTATTGGTCAGTTCCATTACAGTTGCCCAATAACAGATCCACTCCACAAGAGTCTGACAATATGAGCTTGCAAACCAGGCACCTGTAAGGTCATCATTCTAGCTATTCATTGTCTCCAAATGCAGAAGAGTTTCCTCAGCATATATCTCTCTGAAATGTATGCTTTACTATTAAATAACACATTGTCAAGTGAAACCTTTTATTCCATCAAGAACCTTCTCTAATCTGGAGTCTTAACATTGGAATATATCATATACCCATGTGGATGTAGAATGTTTCTTTCAGAGATAGGCCAATGTAGATCAGAACATCAGAAATGTATTTATAAAACATATGTCATTGTCTGGCAGCGGCCCACTCTGGCTGGATTATTATGCTATATTGGAGGGTTTCCATGTATGTGCTTTTTACCTATAGTTACCATAGCAATATGATGTCCATCTAAAATAGTGTAGTTGAGCCTCTGTATCCCCTTCATCCCCCTTTCTAGGGTTTGAACCTATGATACGTCTAAAGTCCCTACACTTCATAAAATCGTGAAATTAGAATTTCACCACTTGAGATAAAATCATGCACTGTCGTGGTTTTCCGGCAAGACTTTCAGCTCCTACCGCTTCGTGTATTCATATCCCTCAGATGCTCAGTGCTTAAGGCAAGGTCATGATTGATCTACCGTATAAATCTCGTCTTGAGACCAGTATTAGCTTCATAATTGATCATTTCGGTTTTTGGTCAAATTCCATCTTGTCCATTGTAAGTTACCTACTGATTAGAAACCTTTTACTATTAAGGTTAGTAGTTTTGTTCTAAGGTTGGTCCAGCTACAGTGGTTCAGCTGTATTGATAATTTCCTTCTAATGTTCAAGGTAATTTTTATTTTACCACAGCCTTCTTGACAGCACTCAGCAGGTTAGCATACAATGATACCAAGCTTTGACTCCCCCTGCGCAACTGCCTTCAAGGATGTCAGCTTCAGTCAAAAACATCATGTTACACCTAAAAAATGGCATTATGCACAAAATAATTGGTTGTAGTACATTCATGAAAATTAAGATGAAAACATTCTAGGTTCAAATACTGCTGAGAACTCTTTGGAGTAAAAAGATTATGATGCTGTAAAATTCCTGATCTGTTGGCACTGTAGTTGCATAGTCACCATTCGGTCCCATAGATTCAGATTCAGATTCATTCATTTTATTTCACATTCATAAAACATATATTATAAATTTAATTTTCAAAACAGTTTGTACATTAGGTGAGGAGACCCCACTAAGAAGGTACACCTACGGGGATTAAAGATTCATAAAATATTTTTTATGCTATTTCAAATTAACAAAACAAAAATATAAACAGTGCTCTTCATCAATGATGATATACCTCTTAAAACCGTCTTGACTATGTGTATGTAGTTTTTCCTTATAGTTGACAGACATGTTATTTAAATTATTTATGTACCTACACTAAATACTTTGCTTGGCAAATTCATGATTAACTAATGGCAATCTAAATCTATGTACTTGTCTTGTTTCATAATTATGATGATCATTTGGTGATAATGGCAGAAGATCAATAAAATATTTCCGGAGAATGTGATTTATACGTTTATAACAGAATTTAAGGTCATGCAATGCTCAAATGTCATGGAATTTAAGTAATTTCAGAGACTTAAAAAGTCCATTTGTGTGACTATTGTAATTACTATTTGTAAGCCAAATACACGTTGACACTTCCAAGTTCCAACCCCACAGTAAAACACCATAGGTCAAACGTGATAGAATCAAAGAATTATATATGTGGAGTAGAGTATAAAGAGGCACGGTATTTTTCAAACAACATTTTAGTTATCATATCACAATGGGGTCTCCAATTTAAGTTTTTATCTACAATGATACCTAAAAAGTTAAATTCCTCAGCAAATTCTATGGTGCTATTTTTTTTCTGTAAATGGAGATAATAAACTCTTCGTTGTGGGGTGTGGAAGATCATGGCCTTGATTTTGTTTTATTAATGGAAAGCTTGTTAGCCCTCAACCAGTTGTTTACCCTGACCAACTCATCATTTATATTTATCTCAATTGTTCTATCAGGACTGTGAAAAGTATTTAGTGATGCCACTAGAGTTGTATCATCAGCATAAACAATTGGATGAAAGGCTGAGTTGCACTCACCAAATCATTTGTATAGATCATGAAAAGCAGGGGGTCTAGTATGGATCCCTGAGGGATACCAACCTTAAGAGGTAACTTTGCAGACATTACATCATCAACAACTACATACTGTGTCCTGTTTGTTAGATAATTGTTTAATAGCTTCAAAGCAGTCTGTTTACACCATAATAGATACTTCATGGTCCAGTGTATCAAAGGCTTTTGATAAATCAAGATATATCTTAATAGGAATTTCATTTTTATCCATCTTTTCAATTACTAATTCCAACATTTCTAACACTGTCAGCTCTGTCGAATGGTCTGAAACTATATTGACTTATATAGAATAGTTTGAGAGAGTTAAAGCAATCATGAAGCTGGTCAGGTATAATGCGCTCGAAGACCTTTGATACACTGGGAAATACTGATATGGCCCTATAGTTCTCAATTTTGTCTTTTTCATCTTTCCTATATAATGGGACCACCTTTTCGATCTTCAATTTATCTGGGAATATTCCTACTTTTATAGACTGGTTAATTAGCAAGGTCACGACATCACAAATCTCCAGTTTAATGTGTTGAAGTAATCTACTAGACAAGTTATTAAAGCCACAGCTATCTTTTGTCTTTAGTGACTGAATAACCTTAGTACATTATCTCTGTCTACTTGTTTAAATTCAAAGCATTGCTCTAAAGGTGTATTTAAGTAATTTTTGAAATTGACGCCATCTGGAATTCTTACTGAACTAGCAAGTTTTGATCCTATATTTACATAATATTCATTAAAAGTCATTGCAATGTTGTGCCTATCAGAAGTATATTCATTGTCTATCAGGAAAAACTAATTTTTCTTATCACTTTTATTCATTATGGAATTTATCATGCCCCAAGTCTTTTTTATGTCATTTCTATATCTATTAAAAAATTGTTCATAATATGATTTCTTTGCTAAATGAATACTTTTTCTTAGTATTGTATTATATGTCTTTAAATTAACCTTCAAAGTGTTGTAGTTAGGGTTATTTTCATCTATTGACCTAAACTTGATATACATTTTGTCTCGTTTAGCTATTGATTTTACAATTCCATGTGTTATCCATTTGAACTTCCCTATGTTGCTTTTAGAATTTAGTAACTTTCTTTGGAAAGTGTTTTAATAGTGAATCCATTATGATTGTATTGAGCTTATTACAAATATCATTTGGGTTAGCATTACACATCCTATCAAAATTATCTATATTACATAGAACTCCTAAATCTTCCTTTAAATTCGGCAGAGCATATTCATAACTTGAACTAATTGTGATATATTTATTTCCTTTGGCATGACAAGATAAACAATTTAGTATCAGGAAACATGGATAGTGATCAGATATACTATTTAAAATAATTCCAGAGATTATCAATTAATGAGCCATGTCTGTGGGTTAGTCTGGTAGGAAAAGTAATTTTTGGAATATAATTATGTAGAAAGAAAAATTCAAGATAATCATTTATGTACGAATTCTGACGAAATTTTAAAAGATCTAGATTGAAGTCTCCTGCAGTAACAACGTTTTTCTTTCTGTTCAGTTCTATAAAAATGTGTCTCAGGTCTTTGTGAAAGATACAATATTATCAAGATTGGCTCTAGGTGGCCTATAGATATTTCCAACTACTAATTTTTCGTCTATTCCATTTGGACCTTTATTGCCGGTACACACTTCAATGAATAAACCATCCCAAGACTGTGGATTATCTATAATATCTCAAATATGGCAATCAATGTTATCTTGCAGATAAAAGGCTACACCACCATGTGCACTGCACGACTTGGCTTAAAAATCAGATTATAAGCAGGTAATTGTAAATTTTAAATTAAACCAAGTTTCCTGCAAACATATTACATTAGGCATGCATATTTTTTCAGAATATTTGTCAAAATAAAGTCTTAATTAATTAAATTTAGTATTCAGTGATTGACAGTTTGATTTAAAAAATTTTAATTGACTTTGTTTATTACTTATGATTTCTACAAATGAAATATTTTCATAATAAGGTGATGGTCTCTATAGTCACTTTGTCACCGCATAGTCCTCTGGGGAAAAAGCTCACAGAACAAATTAAACAAAAGCACTGTACGAGAGATGACCCGGGCTTCAATGATGCAAATGATATAAGAATTCCAAGAAAACTAATTAATGAAAGGAATCATCTGAAATTCTGTATTGCCTACTTGTATTATCTGGAGTGCATGCAGCATCCCATTCATTGCAATCAGTTGCACCTGCTTTTAGCGTGCTTATTAAACTCATTTTTAAAGAGTATTAATACATACCTCATTTATAAAGATTGCATGTCTTATTCTAACATCATAACATTGGGCAAGGAGTGCCGACATTGGGCCGACAATAGTGTACTGGCAATCCCTGACCGTCCTTGACCTCTGAGCGAACACCACAACATAATGCACATGAGTTATTAGGTATTAATAAGGCAGCTAATTTGACGTATGTATGAGTTATTATTATAGGAACTGCATTACCATCTATTGTAGTTATTAGGCGTTAAGGCATTTAACCTTATTGGCTTATTAAAAATTAAAAACCCTATGAGTCAGGCCTGATTTTACCTAAAGAAACCACCCTGACTGATGCAGAAACAAAGAGTCACTGTCTGATAACCCAGCCAGTCTTACCACTAGGCCCTGCACTAGGCCTATACTAAATGCCCAATAGCCTCCTTAATGCTTTTTTACTGCGCATGAACAAGTCTCTATAAGAAAATATTTTAATCATCTATATATAGGATTTACAGGTGAATCGTGCACATTTTATTTACGTGTCTTATTGAGTACCTTTATTTGTATATTTCAATATAATTGATTCCTAAACAGGAAAGGAAAGGAAAAAGAAATACATTTAAAATGCTTTCAGCAAAATTACTGAAATTGTATCCAAAGATATGTTTTTATGTTTAAGATGAAGAGGTAATATAAGATTTTAATCAATCTAAAATAAGTTTTATTGTATCAATCTAAAATTAGCTCTTGTACCTCATCTGGACAGTTAGATTTTTCGTGTCTTCCATAAAGTATGTGACTAAGATTGTGAACTTCAGAAGAGAACTTGTAAATGAACAAACTAAGACGAATTTTAAAGAAGAGAATAGACATATGACTGCAGAGAAAGTGAACTTATGAACAAACTAAATTTTGCGTCAAACTAAATGAAAATTAGTTACAGATGATATAGATAAGCATTTCAAGGTAAGTCTCAATGAGATTTTTGGGCTTCATGCCACCTGGGGCAGCGGGAATAAAAAAAAAAAAACCACATAGGTACGATGAAATTTAAGAAAAAAAAGGCAATTCTTTTAATAAAACGTGATTTTCATGTTCAACTGAGAAGTTATGATTGCATATAATCACGATGACTTGTTTGGTAGGCTGATCAACATTAAGCTGTCCACTGAAATGAGCTTGTCCAATCAGATCTCTTCGTTCATACCATGTGACTCTACAATTTTGTTATGTTGGATTGGAAAAGTTACATTTGACAGAGAAAGTTATAGTGGATTACAGAGTAATATTGGACAGAAAAGGTTATATTGGATCCCTTCATTCATGTTCTGAACTGTTTTATTTCTATCTTTATTTGTTCTTTTTTATTTATAAACTGCTTGAATGAAGGAATTTGTTAGTAGAAAAAGTATTGGAGAATATAACAAATGTTGGAGGGAATCGTAATATATACTTCTATAGGATTTAGAAAGCTATATTGGACTCAGTGAATACCTCGTAGCTGTTCTTCGTCCAATAAGACTTTATACTGGACTCATTGCCATCCACTATTTGTAACGTTTTACCTGTTGATAGCCAAAAATATTGAGTTAAAACATGACTGTAACATTTCGGCTATGCATTGTTTTGGTTAGGTGGCATAAAAAAAAAAAGCTATATCAATTAAAAAGTCTATATCTATCTATCTATCTATCTATCTATCTATCTATCTATCTCTAACTATGTATCTATGTATCCATCTATATATCTGTCTATATATCTGTTTATCTATCTATCTATCTGTCTATCTATCTTGTCTTGTCTTGTCTTGTCTTGTCTTGTCTTGTATTGTCTTAACTTAACTAGAAGCTTTCAATCAACTTTAAACTCGGCCCTTCATTAGGATCTTTTAAATTGTTAATTGTCAACAGTTAATCATAATTGCCTTTTTAATTATATACGTATAAGATTGATAACTGCCTGTCACGTAAATCAAAACATTACTTTAAAAATATTTTTAAAGATGTATAAAAATTGCACATGAAACAGAAGAAGATGTGATTCAGGTTGGTTAATTGAGAAGCCCGTTTGGTTTCTTCTTTTTTTTTATTGGTTTCTTGACTAAATTTGGTCAGTTTGTGTCTTTGGTATAAGATGATTTTGACTGTTGCATTTTGGATCCAAGGTTAGGTCACGTGCGCACCCGAAATTAAAATATATGAAGTTATTTCGTAACAGGATCAAAGTACTACAATTATTTGAGAGCGGAATTATTTGATAATTTGGTTCACAGTCAGTTTCCATGGATCCTCAGCAGGGTGAAAAATGACCCATTGTGACCTTTTTGATAATAATAATAACTAGCATAACATCTATGAGAGTTGGCGAGTTAGATTTGAAGTATGTAGGCTCTGTTATAATGTTCGTAAGGTTTAACGTGGGGCAAAGTACTGATAATATGTTGTTTTTTAGCATATTGAAATTTAAATCCCCTATAATTATTACATTTTCATGTTCATCTAAGATTTTTTCACATGTTTCCTCAAAACTCTGCTTGAAACATTTAGAGCTCATTTTTGGATTCTTGTACATGCGTAGAAGAGGGATTTTAATACCGTTACAGATTAGTTTTAGTGACATACATTCGAAGTCCTCATTACATATATTTATAGACCCTATAGTCGAGGGAATATTCTTTGATACGTAAGCTATCAGGCCACCGCTATTTGACCGTTGGTCCTGTCTAAACATAGTGTAACCATTAATTTCGTAGAGTGAATTTGAATGAGAAGAATCTAGTTTTGTCTCACTCAGCACCAATACTTTAAATCTGCTGTTGACAAGTAATACAGATATTTCATTGATTTTCAATCGTAAGCTATTTACATTAAGATGACTGAAAATTAGGTTTCTGGGATACATTTGCCTATATACTTTGACATTAGCATATGGATCTGTCTGGTTTTCGTTACAATTTGGCTCATCAGCCATACTTTCATTCAAGACATTCTGATCATTTGCTTCATATTCAGTACTCAAGCTGTCGTTTTCACCATTCTTTGACATAAGGTTCATGCGGTTTTCTAGACCACATATTGTGCTTACATCATGTTCTTTTACTATAATATCTTCATCAGAGCAGCTTTCAATGAAACCAATAATTTCACATTCATACTCATTTACTGTAATATTTTCTATTGGACAGTCCGTATTCACAATGTTTGTATTATCCATAGTTAAGCTATGGGTGGGTTTTACAGCATCAATATGTACATTGTTATTTTCACCATTTTGGCCTGAATTGTTCTGGATCTTATACCTACAATCTGCTTTGCAAGATTGTGGTAGATTAAGAAAGTCACTTAGGGCGGCCTGGTGTTCATGGCCTGCATCCTATTGCAGTCCCTGGCCCTGTCGTCCGTGTCTAAAGTGATGGCAGTGCTTCTGTTTGTGGCCGTAATGTCCGCAGTTCCAGCAGGCGACATCCTCATTTTTCCTGCATTGCTCCTGTAAGTGCCCAGGCTCCCCACATCTGTAGCACCTGGGTTGTCGTTCTCTCGTAGCCCAGTGATGCTTGCTTGGTGGACAGGACAGAGTATAAATGATTTGATCGTCTGGAGCAGAATGATTAGCCTGTGAGTAGCCGATGCATGGATCCAACCCTGTAAGCTCTGCCCCCTTTGTCCAGAATTTTTTTAATTTGATTTGAGAGATCCTACAATACATGCATTTGTACAAAAACCAAATGTTGCCACTGCCCCTTTTTAGTCAAGAGTTCAAAAAGATCACTTTTGCTCTGTGAGGTCATGTGACCAGCCATTCAGCCTCATTGTGAGTTTCATTCAAGAGCCTTAATTCTACTTGCAAGCATGGTCGTTAGGGGGGTCAGCCTCTTTCTGGTTTTTAATTTAATTTATAATGGAAAATAAAACAACAAATTTAGGTTTAGGAAGTAAACGGGACCTTAGCTCCCTTGAGAAATACGCATAGAAGGTCCTGGCTAAGCGGGAAGGATATAGAATGATTATCCAGGGAGGAGATAGCGTTTTAAATAGAACAGAACCAAGATGGCTGCCGGCATTAATTTATATGATAATTATATGATAATTATATGATAATTATATTTTAGAAATAGAAAAAATGCAAAGTGGCATATACATTTATTCAAAACATACATTCTAGATCATGATCCTAAGGAAAAGAAGAGTTAAAAATGTTCGTGTGAAAACTGGGGAAAAAGTGAAAAGAACAAAGACAGGAACTAAAGTGAACAATATTTTTTGTGTTAGAACACAAACATATATGCATGTGCTTGATATATATGTGTGTTAGTTTTGCACAATTCTTTTTTTATAACTTTTCGTCTTATACTTAAAACTATGAAAACTACATTTATCATCTATCTCTTTTGATAACTTATTTTTAGGACCTATGCCGCTGGTACTATTTTGAGCTAAACTAGGTTTAACAACTGGGAGAATATAGTCACCTCTTTGTCTGCATATGAACTTATATTTACAAACATTGCATTGAATAATTCAGGACTATTTCTTTTCTTCTTTTTTTACATTAAGCATAAACAATCTGTATATAGTTCATCAATTTGGAGAATTTTTAAGGCAGAAAATAACGGTGTGGTTGGTTATCTGTATGATTGAGAAGTGATATTTGTAACGATCATATATATAATAACACACACGAGCCAAATAAGATTTAATCTTATCTGATCTCGTCTAGTCTAATCTAATCTAATCTAATCTAATCTATGGGTTCACGTTTTGTAGGTGTGGTCAGTGTGATGCGGCTAGGTTCGGCCTGTTTTAGTTTAGCTTCACATAGCGAGGAGTCCTAGCCCTGGATGATTATAGTTTAACATTTGAGTAAATGCTATTCCAACATCCAATATCGACGTATTATATTTTGTTACAGTGTGAGAACCATTTAGATTACAAGAAATATCCACACTTCAGGGTTTTTTAGCTCAATTTAGATGGATATTTTGCATCAGACCCTGGCAGTAAACGATATATTCATCACTTTTTCGCAGATCTGGGAAATGCAACTTCGTTGGTTAATATCACAGAGTGCGAGTGTTGAAATGTGTCTGTAGGGAAGTGGCCATAAAAACGTCATACGAATTGAAAGGGGTGTGTTAAATTAATGTCTTAATTTTTTTTCACGTAATGTTGATAATGGGCTTCTCCCTGGTAAACACCCTTCAATAATAATACAGTGGAACCCCATTTCACCATAAAATAGGACTGCTAGAAATAGCACTCCCATATCGACCTCCAAAACTTTCCATGTAATGGATATAAATTAGTCGACTTTTCGCTTAGAGTGAAGCGCCATGCAATGCCCACTTGTCAGTGAATTTTTTCTTCTTCAGAATGTGAATCCAGCTAATTCTTCTAGTTAGGCCTACTTTTTAGTTTCTTTGAACTTGGTGAAATTAGTGTCTAATTTTTCCAAGCTTTGAAGTAGCTGGGTTAAAATTTTGAAGTAACTGAACCTAACTGAAAAATAGCTGAAAAGTAACTGAAAAGTAGCTCCAAAGTAATTGAGTAAAAGTAGCTGGGTTCACAAATCTTTTTTCTAAGCCTTTTTGACTACAATCACCACCTCAAACCTGACGTTGGGGATGTCTAAATTACGCTCATAATAAGGCACTTTATTCCACTTTTAGTACTTAATGTGGGAGTAAGGAGAGATCCTGAAATAGCGCATTTCTCAATGTATTTTTTCGAGATATTAATATGATATGTTGTTCTAAATAGAGATGTTCTTGAAAACATTTCACAGAAACTTGATCACCCAACCTACTACTTTCGATAATAACTTCTCACATTCTACAACAGAACTTGGAAACTAAACTTAGAGGACGTCATGGGGTTGCAGGATTCCCATTGGCCAAGGACTGCCTGAACATTATTAGCTAACGGGACAAAATATTTATGTGGTAAATGACAATGATCATTAGAAAGACAATTACAAATTTTAAAATAAAAGTATTTACCTCAAATGTACACTTGAGACCACAATCATATAGAGCGATCGTTTTGTTATTTTTAAGTTTCACATGCATCAATTACAATTTGAGACGCCCTCTGCCGGCTATTCCATAGAATATGAAGCCTCAGTTTCTCGCTGGAGGGCCCTTGAAGTTTCAAATGTTGTGTGATTAAATTTCATGAGCCCTTTGCGTCTTCTTGTGTTTGCCTCTAAGTACTTTCATCCTACAGGGGTCCCATATGTGAAAATTTTCTGTAGATCCAAAAAACCGAATGAGGAAATCATGTGTTATATTACTTAATCTTTCTAGAAAATGTAGATTTAACCATGCATGCCTTTTCCTATCGGTTTTGGCAGTTGTGGCAGCTGTGCACATAGTGAATTTGTCTGTCGCTCAATAGCTCTATGAACTAATGTTTTTTACCCTGGGCAAAATATTTGCTGAAGATATGGTAGTTACACTCCGTCAAAAGTTGTCCGTAAGCCAGGCGGGTGGCTCACTTCGTTTCCGGACACTATTTCATGTACATTGATATCATTTGGTATTTATTTAGTCCTTATTATAATTTTTTCAAGTTTCCAAAGCAGAACTCTGACACTATTGCATCTACATGCTTAAAACTTTGTCATAATATGTCTAAAATAGCGTAGTTGTGCCTTTTGAGGGTTTGTTGGCTATAAATAATAAGGAATTATAGTAATTAGGGGAAACTGAAAATTAATATATTCCCAAACCTCCCTATCTTAACTACTATTATACCTACATGCATGAAATTGAACTACAAAATGTCTAAATGAATCAATGTATGCACACTAAACACTAACATACATGTACCGTAAAGGAGGGTATTATTGACAGAGCAGGTATTTTCGACACTCACATTAGAATGTTAAACATTTTTGTTAACATTCTAATGTGAGTGTCGAAAATACCTGCCCTGTCGATAATACCCTCCGTTACGGTACTAAAAAATAATTATCAGACATATATATCGATAACTATTAGCATTCACATGTAGATAACCATATGTACTGACTTTGAAATTACTATTACAATTAACAAATAGATAACCATTTGATACCCATAAAACATGTTATAAGAACTAATTCTATTATCACCAATTTCCTCAGTTATGTATGAATACTTGTAGATATAATACATTTTAGTCTCATTTGTATTATTGTCTTAGCATTTTTAAACTACATGATCTTTAATTGACAATATTTTGGCTAATTATATATGGGTACAAAGTCTAATCAATTCCCTTTAAACATTTAATATTATATAAATGCACCATCTGTAATATCAGTATGCTGTATGTGGAATTTTACATAATGGTTAAGTGGCCGACCCCTGCTATGTGCTCAACTGCAATTCACATATACCACTCCTACCATATAATATATTAACCCTAGATGGCAGTAGCTGTGCTGTCAGTGAAAGGGAGGGAGTGATTCAGAGGGAGTCCAAAAGTTCAGAAGGGAAAAGTAGTGACTGATTATTCGTGAAATTAGGACATTAATCTTGAAAAACACACTGTCTTGGATAGTTTGTTGTGTGGTAAACAGGCAAAGCATAGAGCAGTCCGGCAGGTGATAGTCCATGTACACAAAGTGCGGACATTTATGGTGGTTGCAGATGTTATTGGAAATAGAAAGGGTCTGTGATGTTCTAGTCAAAGCTTGTATTTAGTTGAAGCAGATTCATACAACAGGTATATGTCAGATCTTGGAGACAGGTATATGTCAGATCTTGGAGAAAATTTGATAGGTTTATTTTCTCCTTGGTCAGATGTTGCTGTCAAAGTGCAAAATAGGATTATAAAGTTAAGCGATATGAATCAAAATTTGAATCACATATCATCCGGGTGGCTTCTCTGATGCCAAAGCTGATATTTATAAGTCCATGTCTACCAGTTTACTGGTCTAGGTTTTGATGCCTGAAGTGACATATAAATATCCATCTCCTGGGAAGCATTATAAAGAAGAAAACCTATTTATCAATGTATCTGTCGGTCTGTCTATCTGTAACGCTGTCTAGCTGACTGTCTGTCAAGCTGTCTCGTTATTTGTCTCGTTATGGCACTGTTGGACTGTAACGCTGTCTGATGCACCATCTGTGATGTCTTCTTGCTGTCTGCCCACGCATCTGACCTCGTCTGAGATGTCTGTTTGACCTTGGAGCAATTAGTGTTTGTAATAATATAATTGACCATCCATCAGGCTCCAGAGATGTTTGATTTGTATCCAGTGGAATTCCACTGATCAGGATTAATTTCAAAATTGTTTAGTCATATATATATATCCTGAATTTTAAAACTAGCTTAATGAACTACTATTACATGTGAATTCTAATAGTTATCGATATATATGTCAAGCTTATGATATGTGATGTATGTAAATTTATAAAATATCTTGGTTATTTTGTAAAGAGTGGATGATCTACACTAATTATGTTCACTTCTATGTAAATACTTGAAACCGTCTGTAACTATAGTATTTGTTGTATTTTTGTTTTTTATTGTTTTCTGATTGCTGTTGTATTTATGACGTATATATGTATCTTGTCTGATTTCCACATGTCAATAAATTATATATATATGATAACAGTAGTTGTACCGAGCTTTGGTCCTGTCAGAATATCTTCCATCAAGTTTATGCCACCCTTTATGATTTCCATATTGTACCCTTTATGATTTCCATATTGTACCCTTTATGATTTCCATATTGTACCCTTTATGATTTCCATATTGTACCCTTTATGATTTCCATATTGTCTGTCGACTGAGATTCTGAATGTCGGAGAACTGTATTATGTACTCCTGCATTACTGCATGTATTTTTAAGGGCCCATATGATGAACCATATTGTTATTTATCCTAGATATATTTCATTTTTAATGATTTGCTTAACATAAACCTTTATTTTATGGCGCAAACCTGTCCTTTCAGTTCGCTATCTTAAAAGGTACTGAGGTATAATAAACCAAAATCTTTGAGCCATATGTCTCAACATTTTCCGAACAAGCTTTTTTTCGTTTCGTATTTTAATGTTTCCGTTGAAATAAATGTTATACCACACACCATGAAGCTTATTGAGGAGCTCTGCATTATTGTGTGATATTAAAGTGTACAGCGAAAACTTATCTTTTTTTTCAATGATAAAGCAGGCCTTATAAAATGAGCATCATGTGTTCAAATTCCTTCTCTTTAATAATAAATCATAAGAAATTTAATTGACTATAGAGTAACCACATGGGGAACAATAGAAACATTTTAAAAGGAAATTATAAATAACGTATTTCAAATTCATTATGTTTGCCTGTTTCATTTTGTTGAATTAATTATGTCGTCCATTATCAAAAAAGAAAGTAATTAACGTCTGTTATATTTAGACATGTAATATAATCTCCCATGCATGGATACATGGAAGAGACTTTGCTACACATAACATAGCAGGGATGGCATATTCAGAAAAGGCTCACTGACTTCCTGAAGCCTTATTAATTATAAAATGAATGATTGAATAAATTCATCATGAACAATATTTACCTCATGTGGTACTTGCCTTAGCATAGACATTTAGATAACAACAACTAAGTTAGACTTGCGGATGACAAAGAGGTGCCGTCGCCTAAAGGTTGTGGGTTCGAGCCCCCACCATGAGGAACTGAGCAGATATTCTGTAATAAAGCTTTGCTCCACTCCACCCAGGTGTAAATGGGAACTCAGTGATTGCAATTGTAATCGCTTAACCCTGCAAGTAATCCTGTGTTACACGCTGTTTACACTCCATGGAGTTGAGAAAGGCTCGAGCGTGAACAGGCCCGCCTAGGGTGTAATTGTAAAGTTTGTTGAGACTGCTTGGATGGTGAGAACATGAACTATAAACCAAGTATAAACCAAGTACATTTAGTACACTTAGAAATGTAACGGAATAAGTAATCGAACCCATAGGTCCTAACTTCAGAGAATGTTAATGCCTAATTAACCACTAGACCAACATATTGTATTTCAATGTTACAGGCAAGAAAGATTAATTTGGTGCTCAGTCGTGAAAGGCATCCGCAATAAAATACTGGACCCAAAGGATCTTGTTTGGTGTAACACGCTATGCTGTAAATTGCATTACTGGGTGATGTATAAGGAAGGTTTCAATGCCCAACCTCGTAGAGGAATATTCATAATGACTTTAGATGTTACCAGATGGCTTGTGCATCCTGTTACATGTGCCTATTACTGAATATTTTTGTCAGTGATTGATTATGAAGTATCACCCTGTACATGCGCTGTACGGTATATTTGTAAGTCTAGTAATTGCTATTAGTATTTTACACAGTCAGTTTTTTTTTTCTTACCTACATTTTATCTTTCCATATTATTATTGTTTATTGTAAAATCCTTAAAGATAATCTGATATATTGTAAGGCAGTTTCTCTCAATGCGGGAAATTTTTTATTCGATGATCTCTCCATGATTTGGTCCTGGCAGATTTCAACCCCTCAGGCGACAATTGTGTCGTCACTTTCCTAGACAAGAATATTTTAAAGAATAGATACCTAGTGTTGTGTGTAGAATGCCAGCAGCACTAATTGTGCGTAGACGATTTGTACGACGTCAAAAAATCACGGATTTTGACAGGCTTGAATTTGTACTATAATCAAACTTTTCTCGGCTTCTACTGGTCGGATCTTCGTCAAAAACAGTTTTGTCAGAATTTATTATGTGAAACCGCGATATCCCCCTCCCTACCTATGATAGTTCTATACTTGATAAAGGCCTAGGCCCAGGTATAAAAAGCACCATTTAAAGCCCCATGGGCAGATGCATGACGGGAAGCACCAGCTGTTAGTATCTCTGACAATTTTTTGTGCTCACGTTTTGTTGGTTACTCAAAAATACCAACCAATTCTGAATAGATTCTACTGAAATGAATCCGTCTCGAATGAATGAATGTATCAAAAAACCAATTTATTTTTATTTTTTATCAGTTATAACTTCTAGTGATATTACTCTAGTGATAATGCTTTACCAAATTAGATAAGAAATTTTAACACTATTTTAGGGAAAGTAGGACAAACTTCTCATCCAGCAGCCTCTCAAGTCTATTTAAGCTTATTTGCCAGCTAATTATAAAACATCTTGGAAGTATTCCGTCATATTTAAAGAATATTATTAAATTTCTATGACATATAGGGCGTAAGACTTTGTAAGCGAATGACATCAGATTGAATTATCTTGTATTTAATATAATTTCATACTTGACAGATTGTTGATTGAATGAACTTGAATAATGTTGCATGGGGGACATATCTGGAAGTCTTCTTTATGTGCAGAACGTATGTTTTGCTGATGTATTAACTGGTAGATTCATGCCTGTAAACTGACAATCACAGGAGTGACCTCTGCAATATTTCCAGTAATTGCATTGAGACCAACTGACAGACAATTTTCTTTGTTTCAGAATGTTTCCAAGGGCCATTCACCAGTTGATATAAGGAAATACATCATTAGCAATGGAGGAGGGGGCTTGGAATGTGTCCAGCACATCAGTGGACTACACAACAGCCAATATACTGTGGAAAATAGGTACTACCCTGGGGGCTGTTTCAATCGTCTTGAATATTGTATTCATCATTGGGCTGCACTTCCAACAAGAAAAGAAATCAGCATATAACAGACTTATGAAAAATCTGGCAGTGGCAGACGTTATGGCTGCCCTGTCGTTTCTCATCATTCAGATATGGCCCCATGGGTTTTTCGCTCACATTGAAGCCAGAGATGCCTTCATACTAGTCCAGGTTTTGCCCTACGTTTTCCGGTCCTGGCCTTGGATGTTTTTCACAACCTACATGCTCACCCTGACATGCCTCACCATAAACCAGTATGTGGCAGTGTGCAGGCCTTGGAGATATTCTGAACTTGTGACGACTCCTCGTATCACAGTCTTATTGGTCATTGTCTGGTGCCTCTCTTCCCTTCAGATCCTCATACCTCTGACAGTCATCCTTGTCCTCTATTTCTCTCACACCCAGACTGCTGCCATGAAAGCCCTCTACACTATCTCAGCCATTGAGATTCAAGTCTGGATGGCCATATTTATTCTCTCCAATATTCTCAACATTGCGGTGAACATGAGAGTCTATCGCAAGATCCATCAGCTGAAATTAAAGCGCCGAAGAAGCCACACAATGAAAAGTGCTGAATCCATTAATATCCGCACTAAACAAGAAGCATTTGTCACAGTGGCAATGCTTTTAATCGCTAGCCTGTTCTGTCGTTTGCCCTTTCCCCTCACCGGCTTGATCAGCATCAATTTGGATTCCCCGACCCTTAATGCCAGTATCGTCTTCTTGCTCTACCTCAACTTTTTCGTTGACCCCATTATCTATCTCACCCGGATGAGAGAGGTCAAGAGATTTTACTCCAGGCAGGCGAGGGTGTGTATGAGAAGAATACCTGGAAGTGCTCACCAGTCCGTTGATATTGACAGATCCACCCAAGGCAGCATGAGACTGGTCTCCGCCCCGACAGACATTGTGACTTTAGAACAGGCAGACATTAAGACTGAGTGCGTCCCACTGCAACCAACAGTCGCCTGACTTGCTCAAGAGAAAACTACACATGTCATGAACATTCAAGTATACTCATGTAAAATTGATGTTTCTGTTTGAAATTAAATTTGTAGCATATACATACCGTGTTGTACAGTATGTACCAGAGAGCAAGAGATATATATGTATCTTCAAGCCACCCTGTCATTGCACAATATATTATTTCCGAATAATATCCCATAAGAAAATTACAGTGTGTAATTACCTTGATAGAAAAAAGTAACATTAGGAAAAGAAAAAAACAAACAAAACTATTAAGCACAAAAATGAAAGATGGTAACTGGATATGTGGGTGGGTGATCATGGCCTTTTATGGATTCTGCAGATAGAACAATTTTGCATGATACGTGCAGCTGGGTATTGGCTTATGAAATTTTTTTTTTAATATGAGAGCAGTTTTAACGGTGTGATGGGGAGATGTTCGTGGTTGTTTGGTATGTAATTTTATGCTCTTTCAATACTGAAAATTCTTATATTTTGGGTAGTTAAATAATCAAAATAGCCTCAGTTTTTTTACCAAATGGTCAATTGTGTCAAAGGCTTCAGGCTCTCAAGTATCTTGAATTAAGAAAACTGGTAATAAGGACATTGGACGGTAACTGACAAACTATTTGGGCGTGTCTTTCGTGTATTAGGCCTATACATTTTGCACTATTTCATATTAGAGGGGAACATGCCTCTTACCACTATTGGCTAAGTGGACTGAGGGGTTGATAATGTTTATTAAAGTCTGTTTTAGCAATTTTGTCCTAAAAGCATTATATCAAGAACTATATTTGGGTTTATTTACAATATGTGAATTTCCGTGGCTGTTGTTGGTGCCAGGTACAAGCTGTTTCTAAATGTGGGTTAAGATGTCTGTATTTTCATAGCTTTAGCTAATGATGTATTATTGGGCAAAGATATATCGAAGTAATTTGTATAAATAGCTAAAAACTGTTACAGTCAAAAGTTGTTGCTTTGTGTACATGTATATGGGTGACTCTTATTCTGATATAAGTAAATGCATACATATATTTTATTAATGTGCATACGTGTATTAAATTTTTGATGCATACTAGTAAATGAATTTATATTATTGTTACTGAGACTTCTATATACTGTAAACAAGGACATTTGTATATTTGTAAAATACTTCATGTACAATGTGTTCACCCAATAAAACCGCCCCTGGTAATTTTCCCCAAAAAACACTGACGATTAGTTTTTCAAATTGTTACGAAAAAGGATGAAAAATCATGCAGAGATGAAAGTAAATATTTCTCAATTATGTGTTATGAATTATAATGGTTCTTGTCAGAAGATGGAAATTGTAAATAATCACGTTATCGGCCGCCATTTTTTTAGCTTCACTGAATCCCCTCGCTTCAAAATTGCCGACGACGTTTGTGGAATAAATCTTGCATCTTCACGGCTAAAAATGCGCTAAAAATGTCAATATTTGGGTTAGTACGTGAATACCTCCATGGTCAAACAAGGTGATGCTGAGACTTTTTCTCAGCAATCTCTTAAAAGATATAGCCTATTGAGCCGGATCCTGAGCTTTTCTCTACTGATCTACAGAAAACTGGGCACATAAACTTCAAAATTGGACATTTTCATCCCAATCATGACACTTTTATTAATATTATATATATATAAATTAAAAAAAGATATGTCTGTTCACTTTTTGTCACACATACGATGAAATTAGATTGGTCACCCCACTTGACGTTTCCATGACAACCAAAAATTGGTTGTGTGTTTTACCTAGCTTGACACCTTTCAAATTTAAAACTCGGAGTTCCAAGAAAATGTCCAAAGTTGTTAAGAAGATATGGAAACTTATTCATGAAAAATCTGCTAAATTGTGGTGAATTTTCTATACAGTGTATATGGAATGCCAAAATATCTCGAGTAAGGGTAATGTCTAAATTACCATAGTCTAACTGAAACCTTGTCTGTCATAAGAGTACCAAAAAGTAAACCAATAAGATATCATTATACTAGCATAGCTGGAATCTGACATACGGCCACATTTGTATGTGGCGGCCATCTTGGTGGCCATCTTAATTTTCTCATATGAGTGCACAAAAAAATGGCAACGTCCATTTTTGGATTCAGCATATCCAAATTGCCTTAAAAAGCCCTGTTGCAAAAATTCATAGCCAGTTCTCAGAAACCTCACTTGAATGATATAGCATTAAATGGAATGTGAAGCACAATGACTGGAATAAAAGGAAAGCCATCAGAATCAGAATTCTTTATTTGCACAAATCATCAATGTGTGTAAGGTTTAAAACCCATCAATGTAAGATTAAAAAACTCTTGCAATTTAATTTATTTTTTATTTTCTAACATATTTTGTCTGGATAATACAATCTTTAAAACAATTTTTCATGTAATGTGGTTCAGGTAAGATAAAATTAACAATAAAACAAAGGTTAAAACAACAATTAACCGAAAGCATTTTTGACATGAGTTTTAGAAACATCACATGAAGCACTCTCATGAATATTGGCTGGTAAGTCATTCCACACACCCGAACCCTATATATATAAATGACTTCTTCATAACATTTGAACTTATGTCATTACATTCACAGGTCATGGTGATTGAGTTACATAGATAATCTGGTGCTTTGCCATGTGACACAGTTTGCCATTTGAGCTGTTTCACAAGATCTCCACCATATTTAAATTGAGTAAAACATCATTTAAATCATCATTTACCTCATTGACATTGGTATGACTGACATGTATTATTGCATCATCAGTATACATTGTCCAACGACCAAATTGTAATAAACATAGGTAAGTCATTGACATAGATAACAAATAATAGCGGTCCCAAAGTGGACCCCAGTGGTACCCCTATATTTACATTGACAAATTCAGATAATTTATTATTATAATTGACACAATGACCTCTATCGCTGAGGTAAGAATTAAACCACCATAATGCAGTATCCACTACATCATATTTAGTCAGTTTCATTAACAGTAAATCATGACTGATGATGTCAAAGCATTTAGTTATATCAAGGAAACAGACTCCAGTGCATAGTTTGTCTTCAATGTTTTGCAACCACTCATCAATTGTAGAATTTAAGCAATTTGTCGTTGAGTGGTATTTTCTATAATAAGCAAACTGAACTAAAGTAATAAATTCAGGTTTGACACTTATTGACATTGAACGTCTTTCTCAATAACCTTAGAAATATGACCTAGTACCAATACCAGTCATCTGATATAAAACTCTATTTGAGCGATATATTGATAACATGCGTAAAGGATCTGACAATGGCCTCACTTGCTAACCTTATTAATTTAAAGTCAAAATTAAGAACATCAATTGAACTTCTAGTACTGAACTTTTTAAACAACTTGAGAATGGTACCTTCAGAGTACTTTCTCGACCTTTCCCCAATAATTCTGACTTTACTGGAAAGATGTTCAGTTACATTTTGACCAATATTACAGAAAAATTCATTGAACTGGTCAGCTGTCAAAGTGCTATTACTATTAGTGGAGGGGCTTCCACCAGACAGTTTTTTAAGCTCATTCCATAATGCATTAGTATTTGTTTTATCTTGATTATACAGCGAGTCATGATAAATCTTCTTAGAATTTTCAATCATAAAATTAACCTCATTTCTTAAAACCTTATATTCATGAATAATCTCACTGGGTGGATTTTCAACTATGATTTTGTGAATATAATCCCTTCTATACATAAGTTTTACAATCATTGTTAATCCAAGGATTGTAACGATTTTTCATTCGAGATGTTCAATTAAATGCATGTAAGTCACTTATTCCTAAAAATTCATTTTTCCATACATTCCAAACTCTAGTATAGTCACTGACAAGTTGGGTGAGACTATTTGCACATTCATTGTAATACAATGGGTTACTGCTTAGTGTTTCATTTAAACAATAATCAAAATTAAGGTCACCCGTAATCACAACCATTTTGTCTTCAAGACTAGCCCTTTCAATTGAGTCCAAAATGATATCATAATATTCAGAGCCCATAGATGGAGGCCTGTACAATGAACATAACAGGATATGACTTTTTTGCACTTGGAGTTGTAACCATATACATTCAAAATCATGAGATTCAAGATCTAGTCTTCGTTTAAATGACAGGTCACTTTGACATAAATTATTACACCTCCACAGTGGCTGTTTTATGGTTTGTTTATAGTTGTATAACAATCAATGACAAACTCATGCTGGCTTATTGAATTGTCGAACCAAGTTTCATTGACACAAAAAACATCAATGTCAGTCATATGTACAATATCGTTTCCATTTCAGGTAACAAGATGCGAACATTCGAATGACAAACACCGAGTCCATTCACATTGCTAGCGGCAGATCTGAGATTACACAATTTAGCATCATAAATATTACCACCCGGGCTACTTCTTGTGGAACATTTTTTGTTTCAGGGCTTATCAATGACATAGCCATATTTAACGTAAGAGTCATCATCAACAGAGTTAAAATCTACTAAAACAGAAAACGTATTGGATAAAACAACTCAGTATCGTCACTTTAATATTCAATAAATAGGCAAGAGTCATTGACGTCACAGACAGGGCCTTCAGCCGCAGCCTTGTCTTATTGGCATACGGCCTATGTTTGTCTGTGATGATGTTAATTGTCTTGTGACCACGACATTTACAAATGTTACACAGTACAGGTCTTGAGTGTCTACTGTACTAATGTTATGTCCCCGCTCATTGCAGTTTGTGCATCCGTCACGATTAATCTTGATTTCAGAGTAGCAAATCTCCATTACCTTAATCGGCTGCTGACTACGTTGGTGTATGACATCACATTCCCCCATTCCCCTTGTTGCACCTTAACGTTAAGGTTCTGTACTACGCAGTTGACACCGGGACGAGTTAGGTGAGGCCCATTTCTCCAAATATACCTGAAGATGCTTGTATATTTGGAAGAAGGTCTTGACAGCAACAGAAAATATTTACAAAGCTCACATTTTCTCTGCATACAAAGTAGTGGTAAAAGATCAGAGTTTTGATTATAGATTTGATCTTAAATCTTATATAATTTTTGCCATGGAAACCACTTTTTCTCTGGGGTTGCATTTGGAAGGAAATATCTTTTTTGGTAAAAACTGAAGTTGCTTTCATAATGATAACAAAATTGCCACATTTAGTCCAGTATTGTAAATTTCTACTGGACTCAGCCCATATTTTGCTGTCGTCTATACTATTCATGTACCACCCATTCCATGTTTTTGTTTAACCAAATTGGTTGCCATGGTAATAAAAAGTAGACACCACCTGCCTGTACCCACTGATAGAATACTGACGCGTTTGCCGAAGTATAAAGGTAGCAATTTCAATGTTACGAGGTAGTTTTATTGCCCTGTTCACATATTATGCACTCTGTGAATATCTTTCTGGTTTCCATGGCTACCAGAATATTTCAATATCTTTCTTTTTAGAATAATTCCAAGCAAATAAAATTGACCTTTTTTGTGCAGTGTTGGTCACTGTGTCATCACCTCACAACCCAGCGACCTAATTATGTACATGGTTTGCTGGTTTACTCATCTTAAGTAAATTAATCAATTTCTGCTATAATCTATGGGCTCATAACTTGGTATTAAAGTTCTAACAACGAAATTACAGAATAATTAGATGTTCAGGTTTATGCAATTCTTGTTCTGATAAGCAGGCAATTCAGAAAAATTGCCTAAACTCAATAAAATATACCATTTCTCTTATATCTTTAAGGGAAGATTTCTTAAGTCTATACTCAGCCTGTCGGCTACTAGGTAAATTAGCAAAGAATGTCGATAATTAGGTCACTAGGCTGTTAGGTGACAGCACAGTATGGAGAGGACTTACAGTTTGAGGAATTATTTCATCAATCGCCTCTTTTCTGATGGTCTTCTGTGCCATGGATAAAAGTCTGTTGGAGTTTTACTGGATGCCGGAAACTGACTCATCATATCTTTGTGATTATTAAAGGTAAGGCAAATAATCAATAAATTGTACTTTAAACTTGCATGAAAATAATCAGCCTAAAAAAAAAGATTAGTTACCCTTGATGCTTAGTTTAAATTATTGAATAAGAATCGATGGAGCTAATCATATTTCAATTGAACAGACAAACAATTAGCCATCAAACAATTAGTCATCAAAGATATTGAAATAAACAGCCTAACCTGATTATTTGCTCACGAGAGGACGGCCACCTATTGATATGAATTTATTTGCAGAAGATGCTCACTCAGGTAAGTGAAAATCAGAAATCTCACAAACACGACAACAAATTTAGACAGCTTAACCAGGTGCAATGTGTACGTGCAAAAATGTGACGTGGCGGGCGCACTTGGCCTGTTGACTACAAGTCACTTCATCATCCTTGACCAAGTTGGCGCCATTCAATATTTGTGTTCAATATTTTAATACACAGCATAAACAAAGGTATCTGGTGCCTAGGCCTTTAGCAAATGTAGGGCTATGAGAATATATATGGTCTATGACAGACCATGCAGATATTAAGTCACTACATTCTCAGGAAAAGTGCAAATTACTGAGGCAATGATTGATAGATTGGAATCTGTGATGCACATATATTTTTTAATAGTTTTGCTTTGGTGAATAGTACACATGAAAAATGTTATGAGTTTCTTTATATAAGAGATATGAGACATACTTTGTAAAGTATGTTTACATGAAGAAAAGTACCCAGACCAAATTTCTACTGTCCTGATGATCTCAGTATCAATCAGTGATTCAGTGAGCTGTAAAACTGCTTAGCAACAGTTCTAATTCTTAAAAAATCTCAGTAAATGCTTGCATTATTTCATTCCTATGAAAACTAATGTGATTTGAATCAGTAACTAAGGTGTCTTGGTTTTAATATAAGAATTGCATGTGACACAGGCACTGATTTGTAGGTCAGTGGACGCTGGTGTGGCTTCATGAGCATCAGCACACAGAAATCAATGAATTTTGGCTGTGTGGTTAAGGTCCTGTCCAACTCTGTTGGAGATTGTAGGTTTGAATACACTCATTCCGTGTCGTTCATCTGAAAGTTGCAACTGATTGTACATTCACAATATGAATTCTTTAGTTCGACAATAATGACACTTTCACAGAATAGTTATTTCCCAGATAGCATTCCAAATCGGCAAAGCATCATTTCCATGTTGGCCACCGTCGTTACAACATCGTATCAACATCGCTGATGTCGCGCCGATGTCGTTCCGATTTAGAATGCTATCTGGGTTAATACTATTTCTTCGAACAACAAAAGCAATAAACAGCGAGAAGGTGAATCACCTTCACTTTCATTTGGCCGTGGATGAACATTCAAGATATAAAGCCATACAAAGATAGTTTCATTTATTGATAAATTTGAAATATTAGAATGTTTGTCAGAATGTCAAAAAGTTTGTGGCAGGAGCGGTGAATATTCCACAGGGTTTTCATGTTTGCTGTTTTTGTGGGTTTCTCTTGAGATGAAAATAGATGTGACAGACAATTGCATGTAGGCCTACATGCATTAACTCAACCTTGCGTATGCTAAATGTCAATCCAATTAACAACCAATAAAAGCCACAAGTGATATTACACCACAGATATAGGACAGTTTGAAAAAGTTTGGCAAATGCATTGATTATGTGGCAAGGTGCGTTTTAGTTGTAGGAGAAGTCCAAACAAGGCCATATTTTTGGAGTAGGTGAACATGAAAAATATACATAAACTTAATGGGTACCAAAATGTTCCCTAGAATCTCTACCTTAAGGATCTGCCTGATGCCAGATTAAAATGTGTGTGCATTTCAGTAGGGAGTCCATATTGTGATGCAAAATTTTTAATGCACAATTGGCATATTGGTCCTTTGCGAAGATGTCGAACCCAAGAATATTCCACAGTACAATGTTTTTTGGTGGATTTCTATCCATATGGGTTAAATGAACAATACCAGCTCAGTTGGCCACTTAAAAACCTTGGGCATTGGTTACTATAAGCAAATTAAGGTCGCCATTACTGCAATATCTATATCCGCCAATATCTCAGAAAGTAAAGAAGGTATTGTGAAAATATTGGTGTCTAAACTCCGTGTTTTTAGGGTCATAGAAAGTGATTAAGGCATTTTCAGGTTTGTCCAATGCATCTTAATGGCCAAAATAGGAGCAAGATGGAAATAAATGGTTAAAATTACGCTGGTTATGTCGCAATTGAGTAATCCAGTCCGCTCAGGATTACATATTATGGAGTTACTTTCTTGTAATATGTTACATGAAAGCCTTTTTCACATGCTTTACTGTGATAGATGTTATATCATATGAAAACAATGCTAAAGATGGTCTTTGAATTCCTAATTAATCTCAAGAAAATTTTCTTTTCGCAAATTTTTTTTAAATATTTTCGAACGTTAATGACCTTATAGGTTAAAACACTTTTAACTTCAAGTACCCATATACCCTTCTTCGTAACAAGTGTATTTTTGTACAAGCCGATTCAGTCATCAAAATAAGTCAGGTCTCACTTGTACCACTTCAATATGAAGAAGTCCTTGCAAAAGGGATGAAGCATTAGTTTATTACCGGAGCTGCTGAGCAACATTTGCCAGCGAAGGTCATGTGTTGAAAATAACCTCTTCTGGCACTGTAGATGATGAAGCTGTTACAGGTCCACCATTGATACACTCTGAGACCAAGGGTCAAGTAAAAGTCAGACAGCCATTTATTTTCTGTTTAAACTAGCAAAGACTAGCAATACATCACATCCTCTGCGTAGCTTGACTTGATGACGAAATCAAAGAAACTGGAGAAAAACTGACATCAATTTGTTGATCTGACTAGGTGGAGCCATAAATTTATGGTGATCTGGTGGCACAAGTGGCCAGATACCACAGAAAAAAGGGTTGTCATATTGTAAATTACATTAATTCTGCTGAAGCTACGTGTAAATTTGTCTACGTTTGATGCCTAAACAGATGGCTGCTCCAAAACATCTAAGAAGTCTGAGACATTTTTACTTTCTCACACAGTCCGGGTCAAGTTCACAAGCATAAGGTAGGGAGCGGTTTCACACTTACCACACAGGGAGCTTCCCAGTTAGTGATACTGATTGTGTTTGGGGAGCTCTCTCCATAGTTTGAAGTTTTTTATTTTTTTCTTGGTACAAAAAACATACAAATACACATGTATAAATAGAACATACAATTACATATAAATAATCAGGTACCAAGAAGGGTAGATCCATACTATACCATGGTACTTATATGTATTTTTCTAGAACTATCGTCTTTGTCTTCTGTGGAACACTTTGACCTAGTGCATTTCATACACATTCTCCAATTCGATTTTTGGGCATACATTTGATTGAAACCAACTAGTTGTTCATGGTCTCTAAACATAATATGAATAAACCATACAGCTGTATGTTATTTGTGGTATTTGTACTATTTATTATACTAAGTAAAGTTATTATGTAATTATCACAAATCTGTTTTGAACAAGACAAAATTTTGAAACATCACATTACATGATATAACATCACATGCTTCAATTAAATACAATATTTCACTATTTGCAAGGGTGTATGCAAACTTTCGGCTCATCAGTGTTTCAGTATTTGCATATATTTCTACCATTTGACTAAAATATATGTATAAGTTTGAATAAGTTTCCGATGATATATCTGGGAAAAATATTTGTCTAGAGACAGATCAAGTGCCCTTTAATCATGGTATAAATCTGTGGCTATTCAGGTGTATGCAACACTTTACTCTACTTCTAGCTTCCCCCTTATTTTTCACAAATTCAGAGTAGAAAAGAAATGCAGTTTTTGGTGCCATTAATTATAAATATCACAGTCAGGAACCCTTTAGATCTATACTCAACCTGAGGCTTTTAAAATCCTGGTTATAACCATGTCAGCGGCTTGTGGAAGCCAAGGATACACTGAAACTACAAATAAATAGAGCCTTTCATAAAGATGGAAGTTTATTATTATGATTAGACATATGGCACATAACTGATGGAAACTGCCCCAAAGTTTGTTCATTTACAGTGTTAAGTATGGATTCTATGGAACATGAAATAACGAATGTTGTATCAACATAAAAACTTCATAAATGTTTGAGCTGTTTTAAGAGAATATGTAGTTTATAAAGATCAACAGTATGTTAAAATCACTTCTGTATTAGAGAGTTGGGAAATAATAGTTTTGGCCAAAATTGTGCTCACAATGTAAATGTGTGATGCATATTACCATTTTGCAGTGTTTAGTTTAAGTATTGATAATCAGCACTGTTTGAGTCTAATATTGGTAACCAAAAACTTCAATGTGGCAGAGAATGCAAGCTTATAAAATCAGGATTTCATTCGTATATAACACTCTGTGTTTTAGGTGCATTTTGTTAGATATATCAACATTTATTTGTGAAAAACCTCGAAATATTCATTAAAAATATGTCTCAAAAGATGGTCTGTTTGAGGGCCTCTCACCAGAAACGCACCCGTATTGAGCTTGGCATATATTCATGTTGGGTGGTCACCTGATATGACCCCCCCCCCCTCCTACTGCACTATAAAGGTCAGTCCAAATTTCAGCTTCAAGTTGGTTGTTAGTCATCATGTCTAAAGAAAGTGTAAATCTCATCAGACTTGGATCATAGCTCTTCTAGAAATGGAAATGGAAAATGGTTCCTTTTTCACCAACGACAAAATTACAGCTGTCGACTTTTTCCTTTAATCTCAGCAAAAATAATGCTCCTAGTCATAAGAAGCTCTACATTTTGTCGGACGTAGATGCAATAATGCCAGCTACAGTATATGGGATAACTGTAATCCCTAGCTTGAGGGCATACTAACTCTCAAATTAATGCACAAAGTATATAGCAGGTGATAATGGATAAACAATGACAAGGGACACAAAAAAACAAACAAGGTAATTATTTTATGCTTCCTGTATCCTTTATGTAACTTTGCCTAATTCTTTCCACCGCCTTGTTATAAAGTTCACGGAGGAAACTACTTCAATTGTTTTATATCACACAAACGCATTATGGCTGACATCATTATAATTTTTAACTAAACCATATCAAAGAGAGAGAGAGTGCAGCGGAGTTTGCTGTGAAATAGACAGTCTCTCAGCAGTGTTAGCACAGTGTCCGAAGAAAGGCTGTTCTAGACCATGTAATACTACTAGAACATGCAAACAGTTGCCAAAGCAGTTAAAATATTTTGGAGGGCAACGTAAATTATAAGCACAGCATCTTAGATATGACTCTTCCCAACATGGTAATGTTAACAGATGAATATATACTAGTTTACAGGAGAATGCATCATTTCATAGCGTAGAATCATTACCAATGCGTTATCCCTATTATGCATAGATTTAATTCCATGAAATAAATTCGGATTTTTAAAAATAGCGCCACAGGCGGTGACTACGCTCGCTGTTGTATACTACCGCAAGTAAACATACAAAGTAAATGTATAACATTTTACCCCATCATGGGGTAATTACCCAAAGACAACCATACGAGTATAACAACATGATCATAACACCCTATCGAGTAAATCAACATGATCATAACACCCTATCGCGTATACAAACCAAACTCGGCAGCTGTCGAGTGGCTTAAGACGCTCGCCTGCTCCTCTGAAGGACCCGGGTTTTAGCAATATCCCAGCTGGATGTCATTTCGGATGAGACGTTAAATTGGTGGGCCCTTGTACTTAGTGTCTATGCTGAGGCAAGTAAAAGATCCCACCCATGGGGTAACTGTGTAACATGGGTGGACTCCTCCATTCTCTCTCACCTCACCAATCAACCCGCGATAGTGGCAAGAACTTGCCTTAGAGGGCTGTGCTTTCTATATCTATCTATCTATCGAAGCAAACTGATCACCCTAACAGAAGTTATAGCATTTTCCCAATCATGGGGTAATTACCCCACAGCAATCTCTCTGAAAGTGTTAGAACATGATGATACACCCTGTAGAGTATATAAACCGATTCAAAGCTAATCTGATCACCCAAATAGAACTTATAGCATTTTACCCCATCATAGGGCAAATACCCCAAGACAACCATAAAACTTTCAGAACCCCAACCATGAATAACATCCCTATGCTATGTTCTTCACTCATAGAAGTAACCATGCTTCCATCAAAATATCATACCCCCAGAGTTAGTATTCCTTCCATTGAAGGGCTCAATCAAAGACCTTATAACCAGAAGGTGCTATTCATAAGAGCCATAGAAACACGCAAGTGACGTTACATTTACTAATATCGTCCTGTAAATGTATTCATGACTAGAAATCGTGTAAACATCAAAGGTATTCGTCTTTTCTTCTCTTTGGTCTTCTCAGATATAATTACGTATGATTTCTGCTCCACTCACACACCATAGTCGACATTCTTGTTACTAATGGAAAGATGGGACAAAAGGAAAGTCCTCATAATGTTTGACACGCATGGCATTATTATTCTTACGCACGTTTAGCTTCACAGTTTTCTCACTTTTTTTGTATTTCCACACCTTTCTGCACAATTTCTGTCCTGTTATTTTTCCGACATATCGTTCTGAATCTGGGAGTGTTTCCTGTCAAGCAGTAAGCAAGCTCCCAGTAATATTGTCACAATCAGATACTACATTCCTGCTTATATCTGCCATCTCCTGCCTCTCTGCAAATCTTCCTCTCATTTTGATATCAGGGTATCCATGTTATTTTCTTCGCCTAAGAAACCTATTATCAGGTGCAGCTCGTAATCCTTATCATCATAGTATGACTGGATGTCATTCAGTCCCATCTTGCGTCTGACTCTATTTATAGATACATATTTACTCTTCTGGAACTTTCGTACATAGTGACAGTACAGTGAATTTTATCACATAATTATATCAAGTGGGAATTTTCAAATTCTATTGAAACCAGTATTACTATTCCCGCAATATTTCCACACCCTGACAAATCAAAGCTGCATGGGAGTATGTATTTCCATGAAAATGTAAATGTCCAATCCATCTGCATGCAAGCAATCATGTTGTAATTGTTGTACCGTGAAAGAATCCTCAATTTAAAAGGCCTAGGATGTTCCAAATTTCAGTTCACAAATAAATAATACGAATACAGGTTAGAAAAACTGTGTTTAATCATGAGGTGTTTATATGCATGTACATGCAATATAGACTCGTAACTGCCTCTGCTCGTGACCTTGAATCTGAATCTTCAAGGTCCCTGGAAACTCAAGTGACCGACATTTATGTTATCGCTACGCAAAAAAAGTTCGCTGTTCGCCGCTTTGATTGCTTTACTATAAACAAATATCATAATTGCAATTTGAATCGAGGACCAAAGGTCAAAAGTACCTGGGTTCGCGGTCGACTTGTAAACAGGACTAGTACTTAATGTAGTGAGAGCGATTTTATTTTGAATGCATTTCCTCCAAGTTCCAGTAATTTACATGCACCCCGTGATGTGAATATAAATGTATACTAGGGAAACTTGGTTATCTTGCCATATACATATTACATACATATCTAATGGGATCTCATGACCGTTATTGCTTCGGGACTGTTTCACTGAAAGTGGTAATTATTTCAAATTGACTAAAAACTATATATACCACCAGATAGCAGATAATTACCCGTTAATGTATATATATACACGAGTTATAAATTTAAAGCAGATTCAGTGCCCATATAAATTACTCTTCCAGTTGCAAAGTCATGAAAGTGGATTCTCAGCCTGTTGTCTGAAGTTTTTGGAAGTTAGGTAATTATTGCTCGCATCAATAATGCCTTATGTAAAATTCCAACTAGGACTTTCTATTTCAAAAAGCATGATTTGAACAGTCTCTCGTAAAAAAAAAATTGCAATTTTAATAGTTCACAGCAGGAATTAAGATTTAATTAAAAGGCAATTATAATTTCTGAAGGAAACTTGGTCATGCCATTGGATGAACTATGTGTTATTCAAAATATGTTACTTAAATGGATATATTGAAAGCAGGGTAATGTAAATAAGTAATATATAGCTGTCATATAAACTATATCAAACTGTAATCAGTAACAGAAGAAATGTACACTATGTACATGAAATAAACCAAAAATGTGAAATTAGTCATATGCCAAAGTATAAGTTGCATCCACAATATGAGGCAACAATTGAGAAGTCAACAACACAATTGTCATACATACATAATTATGCAAATTAACTTGCAATAACAAATTTCAACTAGGACCTATATCTGCAACAGGATATGACGTGCAATATAGTGCCAATGTAAGGTATTCACATTAAATTGGACAGTTCCTCCTTGCATGTAAAACAAGTGAACCCCATTGTAAGATGTTCACCTTGAATTCAAGAAATCTTGTTCTCGTTTCTATTTTGGGAAATATTTCATTCAGCATTCCTTAGCAGTGATAGCAGTTGTAGAGTGCTTGACCCAAGAAGCAGTGTAATATCTGCATATTGTTTGTATACTCCCCAGGGAGTTAAGAAAGGCTCAAGCTTGAACAGGCCTGCGAAAGGTGTAATTGTAAGGTTGGCTAAGACAAAGGACAGTATAAAATAAACAGAAATAGACAGTACAAACAGACAGGAATGTTTAAAGATGGAAAGACAGGAATATCTAAAGTTGGAAAGACAGACAGAAATACAAAAAAGACGTATTGACAGACAGAAATGAAAACAAGAAAAGTGAGACAGAAATAAATACTGATATGGAGACAAAGAATATTACCTAAAATGTTAATTGCAATAAAGTATGAAAGAGTTAGCTCCGAAATTTGGATAGCTTTAAATTATCTAAATTACTCACCTTCAAATGTCTACTAACAGCCTTGCTCAGTTGCTGTCTAGGGACTTCTTACTGAACTAACAGCCTTGCTAGGTGCATGACTATGACACATGCCCTACGTTACATTAGGTTTAAGGCTTAAGCCTTAAAGCATTAGCAAATAACTCTTGTATACAAACAATTATTATAATCGATAATGCCTTGTTGCTGCCAATATCCAATATCTGCCGAGATTGCATATTGGGCTTGATATCTCTGGGCGACGAGCTAGCCTTTGGGCTTGCTCGCTGACTTATTCAAAGAATATATGGTTTTTGGGCTTACCGGCGAATACTGATGCTAATACATGTATATATATATATATATATATATATGACTTGAAACAGTGCGATGACGCAACAAAGTATTAGACCATCTCTGCACAAATTCACACATGTTGTAATTTAAGAATTAATTAAGGCCTACATGTCTTCCACATGTTATAATCATATATGGGTGAAATAAATTAAAAGGGCCCCAAACTGGAAAATTCTGTCCACTGATTTCAAAATGTCATATCTTCGTAAATAATTATTCGATTTTCAGTCTGTTTTCACTCACATGTAGTATAAATTATATTTTATGATAAGAAAACAATGTTGATATCTCTCAAGAAGAGAATTTTCAATTTCAGATTATATGCCTTGAAGTCCATAAAATTCGAATGTCTGCACCCCTACCTTTGTATACTGAAATTCTCATTGTGATCTACAAAATCCATATAGGGCTCTCAAATCTTTTTTTTTCTTCAATAAAAATAAAATATGCTATGCAGATATTATTGAAAACACTGTTCATGTATGGTTTGCAATTTTTTTATGAGCAGAAATATGAGTCCTCACTTTTTGAAAAAAATGTATAACTCCGTTTACGGTGACTTTGAAACCTCCTAGTAGAGATTTATAGGAAAATATTTATATTATTAATAACAGAAAGTGCTAAGATCAGTGGAATGTTTCATGAGACAGAAATAAATGTTTCTGGATTTATTTATCTGTTAGATATAGCAGTTACACATATTTAATTTGGCAAGGGGAATAAAAAATTACTACTACTCTGTTTACTGGTTTCCTGTCTACAAATTTCAAGTATCAATATATATCACCCATTTCTCATCTCATCATTGATTGGCAATAGAAAAGATTGTTAAATTACAACTCCGTATTTTACTAAATCAGTTATTATATAGTTTGGTATATAACTGATTCTATATTTTTTACAAAATGTTATGATTAAATAAATTAAGATGTAGCAGCATCTAGCCATCAGTAAATGCTATTGATCGCACGTTTGACTCTGGTAGATTTTATCTGTACATTGCCAAAAACATCAATAGTTGGTTTCAGTTCATCAAGGTCAAATATTAAGAAAGTCCTCCAGTAGGACTAACTCACTATCTAATGCACAAGACGTTTTGGCAGAAACATATTGGGTGGCCTGCATGTGCAAAATGCAGGGGGCCTGCCGGGGGCGGGGTAACTGGGTTGGCAGGTATACTGGACCACGGAAGGGAAGGAGGCGGTCATGGTGCATCCAGGAATGGATGTCGGGGTTGTTGACCGGACCAATTCTGGGCCAGGGTGTATCCGTGCGCCCGGCAAGTGGGGTCCATGAAATCCATGTCCCAGTCGTCTGTCAGGGTACTCAGGCTGACCGGGTCTTCCTTCGGGGGCATTGGCTGCCAGGAATATCGGTCAAATGTGGCCTTGCGGTTGTTGTCACGCTGGTTGCGGTGCACCACCCGATGCAGTGGCGTATGTTTAGGGGCCCTCCATCCAGTCGCGACAGCTGGTAAAGAACAAGCAGCAGACATCACGGTCGCCCCATCCAGGGAAGCTAGCGTGCTCCCCCTTTGTGCCAGGTGACACACCCCCGACATGATGCCAGCATTCGTACTAAAGTGCACCATGGGGGGGGGGGGGGGGCCACTCACCCAATGATCAGTCCGCGGTTGTGGGTTGGTCAGGTTCGCTTCCGGGTTACCACGAGTTGCAGTAAGGTGCCCAGACACGTCCTGTTGCATGGCCGTGTCGTAGTGGGCTGTATAAGATGGGCCTAGGTAATTCTCGGCCTGGCGGGCTTGCCCCAAGCTAAACCCAGCCTGATCCGAACCGCCTTTTGTGGGTCCTGTGGATGCATTACCCACAGAAATTTCATCATTATCATTTGGAGCGCGATTAGTGGCATTATACCGAGGACCTTAGAGCATTTTGTTATTTGTGTCATAACTTAGGCCCATCGCTGGGTCATATTCTTCATTATAACTGATGGGGCCCCCGCTTCTCGTGGCGTATCTAGACGTGGCACCATGGGGGTCTACTCCACGACTCCTAGTCTTCAATTTCAGGGTGTATTTTGAAGAACTTGTTTTACTTCTTGTCCCCCTTTTTCCGCCCCTTGGGCGACCTCTACCGTGTGAGTTGGAACCATGCCCGTTAGCAGCAATAGTATCATCTAACCATTCATCACCATCATCAGAATGTTCAGTTACTACCTTGGTGAGGTTGTTCATAGGGCTATTGAACTTAGCCAATTTTGAGGGACGTATTAGGGCATTTGCTCTCTACATGCTCATCTTCAAGTATAAAGCACGATGTGCAGCGTTTGCCCCTCCCCCTACCTTCATACCAGGATCCGGGCATGATGGAGTTTTAAAGTTCATATATAACACCTTTATAAGCTCTCTTATGGTCCTCAGTATGATATAAGCCACTCACCAGATATTCATAAGGTCTTCCTTCCATAAACTCCCAAGCTGCAGATTGCCGGCTTAGGTCCAGGAGGTGTTACATCCAACATGCAAGCTGTTAATAATGTGTAGTGCTCTTCAAGTGCTCTTATCAAAAAATGAAATTGGCGGCAATTAATAGAGTAGAAGGCTGGTATATATAGACTTGAGTGTCACATGACCAGGGCTCTGTCGCAAATGGTCAAGGGACCATATTTTTACGACATGGATTATGACAAATGGATTTGGATCATTAAACAATCAAGGTCATCCATTGACGGCCATTTTGTACTCAACTAACCACATTTACCACAGGTAAAATCATTAATAAATAGCGCTGGTCAGAACAAAGGTGGATTTATTGTTAAATAATGCCTAACAACCGATATTTTCACCCTGTCGTGGCACAAGGAATTCCTAAATTACACCCGAAATCTGAAAATTAACCAAAATACTTGCTAGATTTCTAGTTAATGGCAGTTGAAAAATGTAAATGGGGTTGGTAATAACGGCCAAATTCATTACAGCCAACGAACGGCATAATAGGTTATTAAAGTGCAAAGCTTTAAAAATTATCATGTTTTTGCATTCACTTCATTTGACACTGGAAAATTAAACACTACCATTTCTCTGCTTTTCACACATTGCCAGATATCTATATATATATTTTTTTTTTTTTTTTTTTTTTTTAAGTATTTTCTTAACCTGTTTTTAGATTGCAGCTTGATAAAATATGCATATTAATTTCTATCTATCTACCTTCATTTCTCCAGATTTTTCTTTCTTTCTTTCAATCAATCAATCAATCACCTTCTTTCTTCCTTTTATATATATTAATCAATCAATCAATCGCCTTCTTTTTTTCTCTTTTTCTTCTTTTTTCTTTCTTTCTCTCAATCAATCAATCAGTCACCTTCTCTCTTTTATTATTCTTTCTTTCCTTCTCTCTCTGTTCTTTTTTTCTTTCTTTCTTTCTATCTTAACCAATCAATCATAACAAGCAATCATTCAATTAAGTGAATACATGTATTGCATATTAGAAAACCACACTCACTTGGAAGTTGGATAAGTCTTTCATGCTGCTTCAGAATGTGCATTCTTGTAATATCACTACTCTTTGGTAAATGGCTCAAGCCCTTAAGATATCTTTTTGTTGCGTTTTTCGTTGTCCTTGCTTTCGTGTAAATGCAATTGCATGTACACTGAAACGTATGAAGCTGTAAAAAGGACATTTTACTCGAATTTCGTCCAAATTTCTAGTGAATTTTACTATATATATATATATCGTTTTATTGACAAGCCTGATATCAGGAATTGATACATGTGTCATACAACATTACAAAACAAACAAATATACAACATAAAAAAAACAAGTCTAGTGTCTACATCTACTATATATACAATCTATAATCTACTAGTATTTCTAAATATTTACTTGATAAACGCAAGTCGGTTCCAGTTTTGTTTACATATACATACATGAATATAAAAATGAGAGTTAATACTGTACAGGTCAATACTTCAAGTGGGTAATACTGTAATGATTTCAAAACATATTTGAATAAAAAGTCAGTTTAAAATGGCAAAAGAAGGTGTCCATGGGTTGGGTCAGTGGGTGGGGTCTTCAGAGCAGCATTGCGCTGACCTCTGAAATGGCGAAAGGGGGTGTCCATGGGCTGGGTCAATGAGTGGGATCTTCAGAGCAACATTGCGCTGACCTCTGAGATTGTCATAATGGGGTGTTTGAATTGAAAGGTTCCCTGTCTAGTGGAAGGGGGGCACCAATACTGAATTAACATTATGAAAAAACTCTATTTAGAAAGTTGCCTAATGCCTTTAGCACTTCTGGATTCTTACATGACAATAGGGCTTGGAATTGTTGAGATTTGTCTAGGTCATGAAAATTAGGTATACTATCTGTTGCTATATTAAGTAATTCTAGCCTTGGTATTTCATTTTTATTACATGTCAGTAAGCAGTGAGATTCATCTTCTATTTCACCACTGTCACAATATTCACATATTCTCTCATGCAAAGGGATTTTTGGGGATTCATGTCTACCTGTTTCAATTTTAAGATTGTGGGAGCTAACTCTGAATCTTGCTATATTACTGTATGTCTTTTTTGGGCAGATTTAATAGTAGGTATGGCTCAATGCAGTAGCTGGTTTTAAATGTTTTATAGGTCCTAAGTTTAGGTTGGGCGTTTGTGTCATTTATTTCATGAAGAATTCTATCCTTTTCATTGTCATAAAGTACTAGTTTTATCTTATTTGTCAGTACGCTGGGTTCTAGAGCTTGCCAATTAATTATGTTTGCTTCAGAGATAATATGCTTTACTTTAGTGTACCAGTTTCTCTGACCATTTGTGTGTAGTTTTTCTTGTATTTTCAAGCACTTATTTAATATTTCACTATTAGGCATTGTCTGAAGTCTTGCCCAGTAGTTTACTGTAGCAAGTTTTTGTCTGATGTGAAGTGTAAATCGTCCTGTTTCTGCATACACAGCTAAGGAAGGGGTTTGTTTTCGTACATTTAATACATTCTTCAGGTAACCTAATTGCACATTCTCTATTTCAGAAATAGGGGAATTTTGTGACCATAGTACACTATTATATTCTAGAATGGGAAGTATATAACTGTCAAACATTTTTATGGCAAGCAAAGGGGGTATATGACCCAATGCTGGTTTAAGTTTACTTCGTAGAGCAAAGAGAGCCTTTTGGGCTTGGGTTATTAAGTGACTTGTCACCTTGTGATGTATGCGTTTATGGTTATTTGTGATGATGTGGCCTAGGTATTTATATGTGTCTATATTTTCTATACTCTGAGTGTTATATATGAAATTAATAGAGCTTTTCGTACCAATTTTCATCACTTTAGTTTTTAATATATTCACTATAAGATGCCATTTAGCACAGAATTTGTGCAGTGAATCGATACTGTTTTGTAGGCCTGCAGCTGAGTTAGATAGGAGAACTATGTCATCTGCATAGAGGAGGTGAGTGAAATGTGTGCCGTCTATTTCTATCCCATTGTTTATACTTAGATGGTTTGGTAGGTCAGACATAAATTCATTAAATAGCTTTGGGCTTAAAATACCACCTTGCAGTACCCCAAATATACTTTCAATGGGAGGACTAATTTCTCCCAGCTGGTGGACTTTAGCTTGGGTTTTGTCAAACATACTCATGATGATTTTCAGCATTTTCTGGCTCATTTTTTGTTTGTGGAGTTTGTAATATAGCGCATTTCTGTTTATATTGTCAAAGGCTTTTGTGATGTCTACCAAACATAGATATACAGGCATTTTTTTAAATTGTTTGTGTCTGATGATTGTGTCTAACACAAATACACAGTCAGTTGTTCCTCGAGAGGGAGTAAAACCGAATTGAAAAGGATCATCTAAGGACATGGCATCATTTTTAAAATATAGCCTGGCATTAAGGATGGAGTCACTCGAATTACGAGTGAGTTTCACTCGAATTCACTCAAATTCCAAGTGAATTTTGTGTTCATCAATGGTGTCATGAGCCAGTGGAACTTCGAGTGAAGTTCACTTGAACTTCTAGTGAACTTCACTCTAGCCGAGCTCCCAGGTGACCGCCCCCACCCCCAAAGCTCTGCATATTGGACGTGACCAATAAATAAACCTTAATTTATTGATTAGTTAGCGCGAAAGCAGCACGCAGTTAGCGTGAAATGAGGGTGAAATGAGCGTGCAGTTAGCGTACAGTTCACTCAAATACCTCGAACATGCAGCGCAATGTCCCTTTTACTGATGAGGGCAATAACTATTACACTGTGAGCTGTCACCTCAAAAAGTGACCTAGTAGCCGATGGATATACCATGGAGACAAGAGTACTCTTGTCTCCATGGATATACTGAGTATTGACTTGAGAAATCTTCTCTTAAAAATACATAGAGATGGATATTTTTTTAGTTTAGATTTTTCTGATTTACCTGCTTGTCATAACGAGAATTGTGTAAACTCAGCACATGAATATCTAATTATTCTGTAATTTCATTTAGACCTTTAAATACTTTAAGCCAGCCTACAGGCTATAAGAGAAATTTAGTTTAGATGAGTAAACGAGCAAAATATGTACATATTCAGGTCGCTGGGCTTTGACAGCACACAGTGATTACCTGTTAGCTTCTCCGAACTGATGTGTTGACCAGTCAGTGTTGTTGTTGGTCATGACAGTTATCAAGACTGTGTCTGAAATAAGTCCCAGAGCTGACAAGTTGGTCTTTGTCAATATGGACTACTTGAGGCAACTTGCTTTTGCAAAGAAGTTTTTAGTCAATATGTCCAGTGACACTGAAAAGCAGCAGCTTTATGGCAGGCCAGTCATTCTTGTTTACAGCCAATAAGTTAAAGAGTGAAGACTTTTGATTTTTTGGTAACTGAAAAGTGGGCATGATGAGTCATGTTCCTATGTGTCCCATGTTACCTTAATGACTCATAACTAATCACATCAAGATGATGACTCATCTGTCATCATGGGCCCAGAAACAGCTGTCACATAGCGTGACAGTGTCTGGCTTTTTACACCAGGAGGCAGTTAGCTGATCTGCCCACTGATGATATAGATCAGTAAAGCAAAGAAATTAATATGTTACAGGGCCGTAGCCAGCATGAGGCAGAGGAGGCCACTGCCTCGTCTGGTGTAGGTCAATTTTCTTCTCTTTTGTCATGCCAAGACAGTTATGCGATATTCTGACATTATATGGTTCGCCTCGTCAAATTTCGGCCTCTGGCTACAACCCTGATGTTATCATGATCTATGTGAACGGCTTCTGTGAATCCCTGCTTGTTGTTTTTACAGGAAAATATGCAGCCTTTGCAATGTGCAAGTGATTCGAACGTCATATTTGTTCAGCTTCGTTTCTCAGAAAACGCTCTATTTTTGCATATTTACTTTACTTACGACAGCTCAAAGACCCCCCCCCCCCCCTTTTTGCTGACGTTATAAACTGTTTTGTTGCTACTGGTGGCCATGTTGCTATTGGTGGCCAGCATTCACCTAATTCAGCCAAAGAATAATTTGTCAAGTCAGGTGGTCAGAGGTGGAATTTTTGCTCAATTTATTCCGTATTTGCGTTAAAAAAATTGAAGCACGTACATGCATTGTCATGCATAGAGGACAGATAACATGATATCAAATTAAAATTCACTGCTGCCATAACTCTGTTTAGGTTGAAGGCTAAGTAATGCAGACCTTGGTAAACTATCATTTTTTGATTGTGTAAACCTTCTGTTTTTTTCGTTCACCCCAGCTATTGTGGTTTTCATCATGTTGCCTGACAGCAAGCTGAAACTGTCTCATGTCCTGTGAATATCGAAGGAACATCTGCCTGCAGTAAAGATTTCATCCGATTAGCTTGGATGCTTTGTGCTTTTTTTTTTTGTTTTTTTTTTTGTGCTTTTTGTTTTAGGTGACTTGTCTAATAATCTGGATATTTGGTCCCATTGTTTCTCAAACGTCCCCAATTTGATTGAATGTTGTAAGCACGAGATCCAGAGACAAAGAACTGACGTAACATGGGGACACAATCAAATGGAAAAGGAATGATGTAATATATATAATTATATGTAATCATTGCATGCCGTGGCCAGATCAGCGCTCCCACTGGGTTTTGGCTTTAGACTTGCGTCTTATTAGATATATCTTCCACCTCCCTCAGTGCCATTCCATTAATTCAATGCAACGCGCACACAATGGAGTCCCACTGCGTTACCTGTCTAAAAATGGAAGGCTGCTCGGCCAAATAAGCCCAAGAGAAGCTAATCATTTGGCCACAGCATGCAGCCATGGGAAGCAGGCACCGCTTACTGTTAGTTTTTATTCTGGAAGCACCATTACCTCACATAGGTCTTTTTTCTAATGGTCGAGATGCCCAGTATAACGTCTTTATTTTCACGCATGCTCTTGTTTCTCATATGGAATGGCAATTGAAATGCAAGGACAGAGAAAACGAATTAAGCCTTGCTCCTTCAGACTGGTGTGCAATTAACAGTGATTTAAATTCCATCTCCTAATTTGAGACTTTGCTCCTAAGAGGCTCATTACATTGCACTTAATCTAAAGCTCAGATCTTGAGTCTGCCATTGGTGATAAGAAAACATTTATACCTAATTTCTTTTGCAGTCTGAATTTTAAAACAAACACATTTATTGCAATTTCAAATAGCCCACGAATTCGCGTTGTAATCCTTTAAGAGCAAGCACTCAATTACGTGGCTTGCTGTCTCTGTGTATTATAAACTCTTATAATTAATTTACTTACAAATTACAAGAAATTCTAATTATTTTACAAAATAACTTATGTTTCATTGTAGTCAACGTAGTTATTTTCCTTTTCTTGCATTTTATTTTTTTCATTTCTATTTTGGGCCTGTAGAGGATGAAACAAATTGTTTAGACATGTGTCATTTGTATGTACGTATAAGACCTACGTATGACCACGGATGAAAAAATGTTTTTACTTTTGCTCATTCTTGGCCATACGTGATTCACTCGCCAAGCGTTTTACGTGTACTCGCACTAATTCGTAGGACGCTGCCTGGTCGCGCTTGACCACTCGCGAGCATACGTGGAGAGGGGAAATTTTTTTATCTACAAGTGAATTGTTTACATAAGTTACATTACATAACTCGCTAGCGATGCACTACGTATGTTCTACGTATGTTCTACGTATGTTCTAAGTATGTTCTATGTATGTTCTACGTATGTCCTACGTATGTCCTACGTATGTCCAAACATATGGTAGCCATACGTAGCCACTAGCCATCCACTCGCGTCCACTCATAGAACGCTCGAAAAAGGTTCAGCGGACGTCCGTCGTCCACCCGTCGTCTGCCCATCATCCGTCCATTGTCTTCCGTGCCCATCCTTGCTTCAGCCAATCACAGCCAAGGGCGGGAACTTTTTCAGCCAATTGAATTGCAATATTCTGTTTTAGCCACCTGGTGGAAATACAGAGAACTTTCCGTGAAAATCCACTATAATAACTGCCTTTTTTTGTAGTTTAATTAACTTATTTTCTTGGGATTTCCATGACAAATGACCATAGTTAAGATAAGGTAGAAATATTCTTCTTTTCGTCGTTTTCAGAGATCTCTTTCCGCCATTGCTTGTAGAGCGATTCAGGCAACAAATATATCCTCATTTATCAAACTTTATCACGATCATTTGCCTTCCCAGAAGTTGGGTCGGTGTAAAATGCGGACCAAGCGAGCCAGCGGCAAACCAATCTCAAATGCGGGTGGAGAGTAGCGGGGTAGCGGGTAGACGTGAATAGGCATGGTGATATATATATATGGCATGTATTATGAAACTACCATAACTTGACTTCTAAAATAGAGGGCTAATTAATCCTTAATTAATAGAGATGACTTGATAGAATGCTTGTGGTAGAAATCTGTTGTCATATACAAGAGTGTAATGGCATTAACTCTGGGAATTTAGTTGAGGCCATATTTTCTACATGGGATTCAAGGAGTATCATTAGCAAAAAAGATAGAAGAAAATGGAAATATTAAAGATCCTATGCAAAATATGACAAACAGGCTCGAACAAAACTGTTTTTTATATCCAACTACGCCACAAGAAATTGAGAAGATTGTAAAAAATCTAAAGGCAAAAAACAGTTGTGGGTATGATAACATTTCAAACATTATTCTGAAAAAGATATATCCCTCCATTATGGAAGCATTACTCATTATTTTCAATAAGTCTTTGCAAACAGGCGAATTTCCAAATAATATGAAACTAGCAATCATTAAACCTCTTTATAAAGGCAAAAGTAAATTTGAAATAATAAACTACCGTCCAATCTGTTTACTCCCGGTTGTATCAAAAATACTAGAGAAAATTGTCAATTTTAGAATAGTTAAGTTTCTGAAAAAATACAATGTTTTATATGAAGGTCAATATGGCTTTAGGGAAGGCCGGAGCACAACTGATGCAGTTTTAGATTTCACTGGAAATATTTTGGAAAATTTGAACTTAGGTCATTATACTTCCTGATTGAATGTGACAATATTGAAGTTCTCATCAACAAACATAGCGACTGTCATATTATCATTGGGGGTGACCTCAATTTGGATTTTACTAGAAAAAATGCTCATGACTGTTACTTTATGGATTTACTACACAGACATAATCTTATGCCAGGTTGGCAGGCCCCTGTGGCGAAATCAGACTATACTTTTACCAATGGGAGTGCATTTACTCAAATTGATCACATCTGCCTGGATCATTATTTACTGTGCAAGGTCATTGACCTGTACTCTCATGACTGTGCTCTGAATCCCTCAGGTCACAGACCCATTGTGATAAATTTAAAAGCCAACCATGGAAGTGTGAATGTGAATGCTGTTGATGACACCCCCCCTTGCAAGAACAATACTATGGCACAAGGTCAATGACCTACATAGAGTGGAATATAGAACCAGAATAGACACAGCTCTGAGCAACTTCCCCCCCCCCTCAACTGTGCGAAACTGTGAAAATCTACAATGCTCCGACTCAAAACATTTTAGACAAATTGATAGCTGGTGTGATATGCTAGTCAATATATGCATTCAGGCAGGACAATGTTTCCCCAATTCCTGGAACTACAAAAAGTCAAAGCAACTTCCTGGATGGAATGATGAAGTGAGGCCACTGAGAGAAGAATGCATTTTCTGGCATAGTCTTTGGAAGGAGCAGGGGAGACCAAATACTGGGATTATTCGTGAAAATAAAATGGCTAGTAAAAGGCAATACATGTATGCTGTCAGAAGATGCAAATGCAGAGAAAAATACAAACGGTATGAAAAAATGGCTAGATGTATATTGGAGAACAATTCTGGAGACTTTTTCTATGAAGTTAGAAAAGTCAACTCATCAAAGCAAAGAAGTCCAGTTTGCATAAATGATATATATGAGTCAAGTGACATCGCAAAACTTTTTGCTATCAAGTATGAGTCACTCTTCAATAGTGTACCCTCAGAAAAAGAGCAACTGGATTCTATTAAAAAGTTTAGTGCATGAAAACATAAACTATTGCAATGCTAAGAGTGCAGAGGTCAATGCTGAGGAAGTGAAAGAAGCTGCTAACATGTTAAAGGATTTCAAAAAGGATGGTGACATTGGATTAGTCACTAACCACATTAAATTCGCACCACATAACTTATTCAGTGAAGTCTCTGGATTACTTAAGGCAATATTTGTCCATGGACACCAGCCAGGATTAATGGTGAAATCAACCCTCATCTCTATCCCCAAGGATAACAGGGGAAATTTGTGTGTGGATGACAATTACAGAGGAATAGCTTTAACATCGGCAATGGGAAAGTTATTTGACTTAATTCTGCTCCGCCAAAATGCCCAATACCTGCAAACATCCTTGCTGCAGTTTGCCTTCAAGCGCAAGTTAGGGACCACAATGTGTACCCTTACAGTTAAGGAAGTAATTAAACACTACATGGACGATGGCAGCACTGTGGTCTGCGCCTTCTTGGATGCAACAAAGGCGTTCGATCGAATTCGTTTTGATAGACTATTTCAGATGCTAATCGATAGAGGGGTCCCAGCACTAGACATTCGTGCATTGATGGACCTATATACAAGACAGACAACACGGACTGTTTTGAATAGCAGTTACTCACATGAATTTGGGTCTACCAACGGCATCAGACAGGGCAGTATTGCCAGCCCAACGTTATACTGCATTTACATGGATGAACTGCTTCACCGACTCAGAGAGGCTGGCTATGGATGCTGGATCGGAAATGTTTACCTTGGTGCAGTCAGTTATGCAGATGATCTCAGCCTGCTCAGTCCCAGTTTGCATGGAATGCAACAAATGTTGAAAATATGCAAATCATATGCATTAGAATTTGGTGTAATGTTTAATCCCCGGAAATCGGTTTGTGTGAGATTAACCAAGCAGAAGCATTTACAGCCCCTTCCTCCAGTCAGACTAAACGGTGTCCCATTGGCCTGGGTGCAGTATATCAAACACCTGGGGAACTTTATAAATCATGATCTGACAGAAGAAAAATAAATATCTGCCAAAAAAGGAGACTTTGTTGGCAGAGTAAATACTTTGCTGGCAACAGTTGGTGGTGCTAACGATGAAATTTTAACAAAACTGTACTCATCTCAGTGCGGACACTTTTACGGGTCTCAGGCATGGCAGTTTGACAGCAAATTTGTTTCACAATTTCACATCATTTAAGAAACTAGAATTTTATGGAATAAGAGGTAATGTTCTGCAATGGTTCAAAAGCTATTTATCTGATCGGCATATCAAAGTTAAGTATAATAATGTTTTATCTGAAAACTATGTACTATCTTATGGAACACCACAGTGGTCTGTTTTAGGGCCATTATTGTATATTATCTTAGCAAATGACTTAGTAAAATGCCTAAAGTTTTGCACTTGTATAACATTTGCCGATGATACGACTATATTTGCTTCCGGGAATAATCTGAAATACTTGTATAAAAAATTAAATGCTGATTTAAAACGACTAGGTGATTGGTTTGCTAGTAATTCCTTGACACTAAATGTAAATAAGTCAAAATATATTATATTTAAACCAAAAAGAAAAGAAATTGATCACAATGCAATTATTCAACTTAGTGGGAAAACAATAGATAGGGTGAAAGATATTAAATTTTTAGGATTAATAATAGATGAAGCATTAGATTGGAACCTACAAGTAAAAAGTGTATTGACAAAAATGATTGCTGGGAATTACAGCCTTAACATGACAAAAAATATCCTCCCATCAAGTACTAAATTATTGATATATTTTGCAAATGTTCATAGCCATTTAATATATGCCTTAAGTGTTTGGGGACCAATGTTGAAATTAGGAGAATTAAATAAAATTAGGAAACAGCAGAACAAATCAGTTAGGTTAATATTTAATGTTAGTTATAGAACAAGATTATCGGAGTATTATAGGAAAGGAAACATGTTGGTTGTCCAAGATTTGATTAAATTGTCCCTGTTGAAAATTTCTTATAAGTTTATCAATGGAACATTACCTCTGAGAATTGCCAATCTTTTTGATATCGCTAATCACGACTATAACACAAGAAATAGAAATAATATGAGAGCACCCCACCATACTATAGTTCAATACAATAGATGTTATTTAGCTCAAGCTCCACATTTATGGCTTCATCTCACTGATCAATTGAAAGAAATAGGTAACATAAAGACATTTGCAAAAAATTATATAAAAATTACGACAACTAGTTATTAATGTGGTAAATTTTTTTGTTTGTTTTATTGTAAATGTCAAAAACTGGTATGATTCTTGGTTTTGTAAGAAGATAAAATTTGTGTATAATTTGATGATGATATTATCATGATGTGTTTTTTCAGTGTTATTTGGGAAAAAAATGTTATACTATCTAATATATGTGTCAATATTAAGATTTATATAAAAATTTAATTATGGGGGCAACTTAATATAGTTTCTATGGACTCTGTTGCAGCCCTTCTTGGTACCTGATTATTTATATGTAATTGTATGTTCTATTTATACATGTGTATTTGTATGTTTTTTTGTACCAGGAAAAAATAAAAAACTTCAAAACTATCACTTTAATTAAAAAATCCTGGTATTTTTTGTGTCATTCGTCTTGTACTTATCTTTTGTTAAACCAAATAAATTATTATAAATACATTGAACATTATTAGGGATGAGGGGTACTGCCTCGGCCCAATCGTATTAAGTGCCCTTGGCACGTTATCTTTTAATAATGACATGATTCCTACAGTTTTAGATATATTTTTAGTGATTTTGTTGACATGTGCTTTCCAATTCAAATGTTTGTCAATGCTTATTCGAAAAAATTGCAATGGTTTACAAATTCAATTTTAGTATTATATTTAAGTTGTTGACTTGACGGCTTTCTTTATGAAATAGCATACTATTGGTTTTAGATGCATTTAATGATAATTTTATCATACTGTAATTTTATTTAATTCATTATTAATATTGCTGTCCAAATTTGCACTGGATACACTAAAGGCATTTATTGTAGCAAATGCAGTTGAATCATCAGCATAGATTACAGTATGAAAAATTTTGCTTGCTGTGTGGAGATTAATATATATTATGAACTGTAAAGGACCAAGTATTGACCCCTAGATGATATAACTTCATAAATTCGACATATTGGACTCTATTTGTTAGCTGAGCCATGGACAGAAAATACTAGACATAGGTGAAGTAAAATTGGCCGGAGTGCTCTTTATTTGGCAACACAAAACACACAAACATATACATTCACACAGTCAGACAAACAAGACTACACAAGGAGACAGAGACAGACGCACAGAGAGACTACTGCTCTGGACCGGCCTAGATACAATGTGTACTGGGCGACATACATGGTTTTTACTCATAATTCAAACCTAAACAAGGTACATTGTTGTTTAGTCGTACTTCAAAGTAATACTTCTACTAAGAATTGAGGAATGACATGATACTTCACAGCTATAATACTTCTACAACGACCTTTATATAGCTAAGATATCACCCAATAATTTATAACATAACATCTTGTGGTTAAAATGTCTTGCGAAGTGCACAAAAAACATAAGGCTGATTGACAGCAACTGTAAGGCCTCGAAGGGACAATTGAGATGAGCAGGCTAGGTAAAGAATACATTTTCTTTGTATATGAATAAGATATAGAGATGTATATTTAAAAAATATAAAAATGGTAATTAGGGAGGGTGGGCTTAATTGAAATGCGATACGGAAAAAGTGTTTTGGACAACAACTCAAACTATATTTAGAACCACCAAGGGGGACTATCTGGACTACAGAGGATTAAAAGAGAGTTCACACAGTGCAAAAAATACAGTAAAACCTCAGACTATAAAGTCGAGCCATAGAGCACTGGGAGTCCAGCCCTGTCCAGCTCAACCTACTAGCTTAATAACAACCATTAAGCCATTATATTGAGCCATGGACAGAAAACACTAGACATAGGTGAAGTAATATTGGCAACACAAAACACACAGACAGACAATAAGGAGACAGAGACAGACGCACAGAACGACTACTACTCTGGGACCGGCCAGAAAGATATAGACCAAGAGCAGAGTATAGTGAGTGATAGTGATTAGTGGAGTGATAGGAAGGGAGACATGCTGCAAGTGAAGTTGAATCTAAATCAGCACCGATGTACCAGCTGGTGGGGGGGGGGGGGGGGCTGTCAAGGCATCGGACGTGGTTCTGGCCGCATCTATAGCTTCCACGCTGAGGACTTCCATCTGCTTAGCCTCTGAATTGCATGCCCGGGCATGCCTGCTTCAGCAGCCTGGTTGCTGCACCAGCACGAATAGAGTGCATAGTAAAAAGCAGGGTCAAGTCCCACTCTACTGATAAGACATTGAGAAAAATTAAATTGGAAGAGTAGAGCCTCGAGAGGTACCGGAAACCTCTGAAAAGAGATCTGCATAATACAGCGCACACAGGATGAGCTGAGCAACCGACGTGCACATGAGAACCATGATGACTAGTTTTAGAAGTTAATGCAGTATATACAAGAGGCTTATAGAGTCGAGCTGAAAGGAAACACAGCCACTAGATGGCAAAATCCCCAGCCTGGGGTCCACACAGCAGCCATCACTAAGCAGCAAGTCATCTCTCGAACTATGGAGAGCAGCTATAAGTGTAGAAAGTGAGGACGCAGGTTGCGAATGAAAGACTGCTCTAACAGCTAAATGAACGCTCGGGGTCCAGCGTGTGGGATCGAGCAACCCACGACCCACGCCTTTAAGCCCGCTTTAATTGTCTTAGAACTAAGTAATTGGCTGTATGGTATGCAATGAACCGAAGTATTTTAGTCTCAGACAGAAGGAGAGGAGAAATGGAATAAATATCTACAAATACCTCTTAACTGCCGAGGAGTATGCTAACCTAGTGACATAAAATCCCAGTCATTAGGTCGTCAGTGTCCACATTATCGTGGGTTGAGCTGTAGACTGATGCTACTTCGAGCACATGGACTCCAACCATCATGCATCAATAATTTTTTTCGTAGATCTAAAGCTTTATTTCTCATTTCATAATAAATCGATCTTGTGTCCTTCATTGCTTTTTAACATTTCTGACCTATTTTTGTTACTAGGTCAAGGTCAACCAATTGGCCAATGTAATTATGAAACTTTGTTCGCGGTTCGAGAACATCCGGCCATGGGAAAGCTTCACTGTTGTCAAAAGTTGTCTAATATTACAATCCCATGAGTGAGATATGAGATACCTAATTTTAATATATGAAATATTGCAAAATTAGCCATCAGTACGATTTCTCAATGAAATGCTGGTTTTAGGTCATAACTTGCTATAGTAAACTATACCAAACATATACCCATTCTGTAAGAATCAAGCTTTAGATTAGACCTTGGAGGTTATTTTCAAGGTCAAATTGACCATAGAAGTCTAAAAAAACCGTATAATATAAAAATAAATCACAAAAATACCCTAGCACTGACCTTTCGGACTGGATATTTTTTCTTAACAAGGCATTGACCTGTATTTGTTGGAAATATAATCGATTTTACCACAGCGTGGTATGTCAATTTTTGAAAAAATGGTAAATGAAGAAAACCGATTCAAGGGAAAATATTCACTCTAGCCAAATACAAAGCATTTGTGGCCCCCCAAAATTCACATAAGAGCTTTCAGAATCTGCTTTCAATTTCGACCTTTGTTATAAATGTCAAGGTCAAAATTAAGGTCAAACTATTTCTGAACATTGACATTTAGAACATTATTGAATTCCGAATTTATTTAGGATTCTAGAAATAATTGGATTTGACTCATCTTTTAGGAGATGTTGCACTAATACCCCTCAAAGATACTGTGTTAAATCAGGTCTCAAGGTCAACCGGTCAAGGTTACAGAGCAGAATTAGTTTCACTACTTCAGCCTTGTCATCTTTCTGATCGAAACCCGTATTCGAACTTCAATCGGCTCTAGCTCCGGTCCTTAGTACGCTGCAGCACTGACATAGAGATTTTTGGAAAGCTCATTTTCCCCTCTTATGCTATTATTATAATGTCATGTATTTTTATTGCAATTTTAATATAAATTTACAATTCACAATTATTATGAATACAATTCATATTTATTAATATACAAAAGTAAACTTACTGCATGTATAAGGTATTACTTGCATGTTATTATGCCACATAGGCTAATCATATGTGTTATATACTACTTACATTACTTATGGTATTTATGAGTACTTAACATTACTTATGTGTTATATAGCACTTCTAATTATATAAGTATTTGAAATAATTCACATACTTATATTATTTATATTATCAAAGTCATGTAATTCATTTATATATTTATGTATAAAAGCTTAAACACTATATTCATATATACTTAAGGAATATATTACATTAAACTTAGAAGGAACTGAAATTGGATAGAACTTACATTTAAGGATTGTATAAGGTTAGAACATGCATGAAGGGTTAGTTAAGAATCATGTGCCTTAACTTAAGGTCTTAAGCATGGAAGCATGCAACCATAGCATCATGCATGCATGAAATCAGAATGTAATATCCAATGAATGACAATATGCAAAGTAATACCATGAGCAATAACCAATAGAATTGGGCCACATTTGGCCACTGTAAATTGTAACTGTTACTTAATGGTAGACTCACTGTTTTTGAGTCAGTTCTGATCTTGACATTGGTCAAGACAATAAACATAGAGGTCACACTCTCTCAGCAAGCAAAGCTCTATCTTTGTTGAACTTACACATTTTAAGTTGTAGACCGATCGGGTAAAAAGATCGCCAGACCCTGAAATTTTCAAGTCAATAAAAATGCCAAAACAAATAGATGAAAATTTGAGTTATAATTTTTTTTCCCAAGAAAAAATTATTGCATTTTAACATTAACCTATGTAAGGATTAACCCACATATAAGAAAAAATTCATGCAAAATTTTATGTCAAAAGGTCAAACGGTCAAGGTCACAGACCTTGAAAAGTATTTTAAATAAAAGATTATGTAACATGATATTGTAAAGCTTATGGTTAAGGCATCAAATAACCATTAATTATATGTGTATGACATGATACAAGTTTTCTTATACTGATTTATAGTGGGCATCTCGACCTACTGTATCATCATGCATTTTTATTAATTTATGTTCATGATATTATATTCATGAACATTTCTTCAAGACGGGCTTATTGGTAAAGTGTAACAACCAATCATGGTGCATTACATTTTTAAGGTGATTAAGGGCAATATCATCACGTACAGAGGAGGTTAATAGGTAGGGTTCATAGGTTAGGTATGTTTAAGGTTGTACCTAGCTGTTTGGCCCTTAACCCTAACCCCAACCTTAACCCTAACCCTAACTCTAAGTTTTTCCAACAGGACCTGAACTTTGCAAGTCATTTCATACAGTACATTGAAATATAATGTGGAGATCATATTAGTAACCAACTTGTAGCCTACCTTGCGAGTAGAGGACTTGTGAAATCAAACACGATCACTGCAATGAACTTGAACTATATTTGGAGACTCTACAGATCTACAGATATGAAGAAATGCAATTGCCGTATATATGACGTTTTGAACAACAATTTAGACAATTTTCTGAGTGACACAAAGCGTGTCCATCTGCTTAGCTCACTTTGTGAAATTTGAATTTTTAATTTTCCTGTGTATATAATATTTAACTCACAATGTCTTTTTATTTCCAATTGTACACATTTATACTTTCGCTAGAAGTGTATGTAATAAATATGTATATATTACATGTTGACATTTAATATTGTAACTAGCTACATGGTAGCATGCTGAGCATCCAACCACTGGGTCCCCGTTGAGCCTATCAGGTTAAAAAATACAGGACTTAACTGGTTGACTTTAACTAAGTTGCAGAAGTAGCCTTTCAGTCATTTCTCACAGTAGATGAAGCTTTGGAAATGCTTGCATTTTCTGATTTCTAGTTATAATTATGTTTTTTCTATGTACTGATTAAATTATAAATCCATTGCAATATAACTGATACACAGAAACACAATAGGGCGTGATGATAGCGTTGTTACCACACTGCCTCCTTGACCATATAGTATATGATAATTTATGTAGTTGTACCATCAGCCATATTTATTTATGTAAATGTATGGTCAAAATAAAATATTCTTGATTCTTGAGTCATTAATTCGGTAGAATGTCCTTTTCTGAATCCATATTGTGAATCAAAAGTAAATTGGAATCAGTGAAATAATTATTATGTTGTTTATGCATTTAGATATGCTATGCAGCAGTGAGATGGCCATGGCCTGTAATTTTCAAGAATAAATTTACCGTATGTTTGCGAAGTGGAGTAATTTTGGCCAATTTCAATTTGTCCGGAAATTTGCCTGTATTAAATGCTTGGTTCACGATTAGCATCAATACATCAGATATTTCATGTTTAATAGCTTTTAATAATTTGTTGGATAACCCATCATGCTTTTCTGGTTTCAATTTATCTATTGTTTGAATAGTATCTTGTCTACTAAAGGAAGCAAATTCAAAACTGTTGTGGATGGGGATGTCAAGAAATCGTGAAAACTTTTATCTTGAGGTATTTCTATATTTGATGCTAATCAAAAAATAAAATATCGATTAAACTGATCACCCGAGAATCTATAACATGAAACCCGTTAATAAGGAAATGTTGAGGAACTATTTTATCTCCAGAGGTTTTATTAATTATATTTTTAATTGTAAACCATGTCTGTTTAATATCATGTTTAAATTCAGTAAAACAAAATTCATAGTAGGATTTCTTGGCAAAGTAATGCTCTGCTTCAGAATTCGGTTATATGTATTTAAATTAGTCTTTAAAGTATTAAATAGAGCAGAGGTATTTGGCATGGATCTCCACCTTTTGTATAATTTATCTCTAAAACGTATTGATGATATTATTCCTTTACTTATCCGCTGATTTTTTTTTTAATGTCTATTTTTGTTGATTAATTTTACTATCTTGCATAGTAAGTGTCTATTTATGGCAGACACAATTATATCATGAAGCTGGTCATAATTAACATTATTTTTGGACTTATATTATACAATTTCCAATATCCAACAAACTTCACCACAAATATCAAACGAATATCCAATACTAGCCCGATATCGAATATCAAACAAATTTCACCTTGCGAGTATCAAACAAATTAATATAATATCCAATATCCAACAACACACTCATGGACTGACCACTACTGCGCCCATCATTCATCTTTCATTTGCCCACCCACACACACCTTTTTCTTTTCATGTTTTGTGTGTGTCGAATCCACCTTTGTCTTAGCTCCTTCATTTCAGTTTCATATTTCTAGTCTACCTATATAACCTTCCCTTTTTTTGGTGTCCACAGAGCAACTGTGTTAACATGTTATTCTTACTTGTCTATGTGTCTGTCTGTGTGTCTGATTACCTGAGTTGTTTGCCGAGTAAAAGGAAATTCAAAGTAACCTGATTTATTCTGAGTCCTGTCTTTGGTGTCATCTATCTAATCAACGCTCACTTTGCTGAGAACAATTGGGCCAGTTACACATAGGCTAAGGTTGGCTTAAGTTTGGAATCATTTGCCTCACTCTCTTAAGCTATACTCAATAAGTTCAATTCACACTTAGCACAATAGATACCATGATGATCTAGTCAAAAATTATCCAGTTAATTGTGAAAAAACTGCTATTTTTGTCAGTCATAAAACTCAACCTACCCATCACTTTAATGTCATTACATTATCATTATTACATCCCAGATATCGTATCGACGTTGGCACGATGTCAGCGACGTCAAAACGATGTAAAAACGACGATGGTCCGATTTGGAATGCTATCTGGGATATTATAAATTAATTTTCTATCCCTGTTAAAACTAATAATAATAGCATAATTATAATTGTTTAATTCTAATTTTGTATTATGTAAGGTGCCACCATAACAGTCAATGCTCAGGTGGTTTTCTGATGGAGTAATAAACATAACTGCATTGTATAAGAAATGTCATGTATGTCTTACTATATTAATTCCATTTTGTATTCACGTATGTACCAGTGTCCATCAAAATAAAATTATCTATCTTTTTCTACGCCAGATGCAAACTGAATAACGATACCAACCAGACACTGTTCCTTAAACTGAAGCTTGCCAATTTACAGAGCTGGACCTTACAAACTAAATTAATACTTGGGGACAAGGTCAATAGAAACAGGGGAATGTGAATTATGATGATACACACAGTTATTATGGTATCTTCTCTGTGTAGGGGTAAATGAGGTGACCTAAATGTCATATTGCACTTTATATGTACAGCATAAAGCGCAGCATTTTTATTTATTCACTTATGTTTTTATTCACTTTTGTTTTTATCTGTTATGTTTTTAAAGTTTTATAACGTTTACACAATATATTTTGATTACCAATATTTTTGTAAGTACTATACACCATGAATTGTATATTACTATGCATGTGTGTGAATAAACATATTAAAAAAAAAAAATGTATCATGTTGTATCTATCTAATCTATCTTCTATATATCTATCTATCTATCTATCTATCTATCTATCTACCTATCTACCTATCTATCTATCTATATATCTATCTAAATTAAGTAAATATATTAGATAAGCACGCTTACTTGGATAACCATCTTCCATGCTGCTTCAGAATGTGCATTCATGTGTCACTACTCCTTGTTACTCAAGCCCATAATAAACTTTTCGTTTGTTTTTCGGTTGTCCTATGGTACAAGTAATTGTCCATGTTTTCGTGTACATGCCATTAATCCTAGGCCTTGTTGGACAAATTGCATGTACACTAAAACGCGGGCAATAACTATTATATGTTGGTGAAACGTTAAGTTCAGAAACGATGAATCTATTCAAGGATAAGATATGCGAATTGTTCTCCCACCGGCAAGGCCAGACTTGGAATTATCATCGTGGAGCTTTTCATTGGTGCATGATAAGAGCATTCCAGCAAGGCTAATGTGCACCTGTATTTGAAATGGCAGTTCCAAGAATGGCATGTGACCTTGATGTGATTGTGTTCCAGATGTGACACAACCGATAGTGTGTGTGTGACCATGGAGACAAGACTATTGTCTCCATGGTGTGACAATTAAAATACATTAGATAATGCTAAATTATGCCTTTCCGCACAGAGACTGATTGGCCACGTTTGTTATTGATGGCCACATGTATTTCAGCGATGTAGCCTATGATTCTGCCACCTTAGTATCTAATTACTTTACCCCAACGCAATACCAGGAACCAACTCAATCATAGAACTGCCTCATATAAGCTTTTCACATAAATCTTTTTTATTAAGTCCTACCCCAACAGTGTTAATATGTCGGTGACTGCTGCTGCATGTCTGTTCTGTCTAAATGACCCCTCATTCTTATTATATGTCCATGGAAATCCCTCATATGATTAGTAATGGGAGTTTCTATCCATGCTAACCACTTCCATGATCAAACAAAATTCAAACATTCAAAATAACATTTGTCAGTGTCATGTGGGTGGCTTTTGTAATTAAAGAAATGCTCTATTTCTTCTTATTTATTTTAATGAAACACGATTTCCATAGCGTAGTACAAACTACATATTTAATTTCAAACTATCACGACCTTTCATAAAGTTAGTACAGTCATCATTCAAGAGAAATCGACGCTTTCAAAGACAATGAACATTTTACGAGCATTTATCAGTTGCAATTTAAACAAAAACATTACGGGAAATTTGAAAGACTTCCTCTTACTATAACGACGTTCTCTTCCAACAAAAAGGTCCGTGATTATTATGCTCTTCTAGAAAATTAAACAACTGATTAGATAAGCAGGACAAATGTTGCTATAAGCAGGACAAATGTTGCTATATATATATAGATTCTATGATTCTGTTTTCATATGTTGCAGTGAAGTCATTCGCCTACATTTTACAATACATTATTTTAGATGTCATCCTTTGACATTCATGCCTGTATAATCGCCTTGACCTTGTTCTGTGACTGTCTTCTAAAAATGACGTATAGTTTACAGGGTTTACCTGCGTAACCAGGCATAACAAGATCTGAGGCAAAAACATGGCACATGATATAAAGCTAATTTACTCGATAGATAGATAGACAGATAGTTAGATAGATAGATAGATAGATAGATAGATATAAGAGAGAGATAGAGAGAGAGAGAGAGAGAGAGAGAGAGAGAGAGAGAGAGAGAGAGAGAGAGAGAGAGAGAGAGAGAGAGAGAGAGAGTGAGAGAGAGATATTTGGCAATATTCAAAATGGTGGCATGATGTAATATTTAATGGTAAATTGGTACACATAAGTGTTCAAAATACATTTCACGGTGTAGCCCAAAGAACTTTATAATAATGTAATATATATACTTTTAATATACATTAAATAAAGTATAACAAATTTAGTTATCTTTTTATGTTTACTTTTAGTACTTTGATATTTATGTCCCTAAAAATATATATTCTAAACTGGGGTAATTACGCCTTAAAATATATGACATTTCAAGATATTTGCTGCCAGCTTATAAATCATTCAAAGACAGAAGGCCCCACACAATCTTTGTCATTCCTAGGTATCCAATTGGATACAGTTACATTCTAAGCATCATTACCTTTGGATAAAGTCTTCAAATATAAAGAGATGATGTCATCCTTTTTGGAAATGCAACAATCGGAGTGACTAAACCATACTACCACATACATCTCACCAAAAATATTAAGGACGACATCCTAATGTGGAAAACATTCCTCAGTGATTTCAATGGCACCAGTTTCTTCATCAAACCCACACCAATGCTGGCCACCGAGATCAACCTTCACACAGACAGTTGTCCGAAGGGTTTTGGCGGAACCTACATGTCAAACACTCACCTCATTATCCACAGTGATAACCAGGCAGTAGTCGAAGTCCTATCTCAAAAGACAACTAAGCACCCACAAATGCTCACCCTACTACGACCTTTAGTCCTACACTGTCTACATTTTAAAATTTACTTTTCTCTGTTAAACATATCAGTGGTAAATTGAATGTTTTGCCAGATGCTCTGCAACGTTCTATACATACTTCTTGAATGTTGCAGGAGCAGTCAATGGACCCATCCCGGACGATCTCCTGTCTTTTGTTGAGAACAAAATTTAAAAAAACCCTATTTAATTTTACACCAAATCGAAGTGTTTGTTTTGCTGTTAATAAGACAAAACAAATTATTTGTGTAAAGAAAAATAATTTGTCTTGAAAACAGCAAATTTGCATATTCTGGTCACATGGCTCAAAACAACAAATAACATTACCCCCAGTCACGTGACCCACTCCATATTGAACTTTCATCAAGAACAAAGTTACAACACAGGTTCGTCTTCAAAATATATTCACAATAATATTACAAAAGCTCACCACCTCCCCTTTCTCCACCTTTCCATAATAAAATTGATTTGAGTCATTGGCTTTCAGAGCACATATGTATTTCTGGCTATTTACATGCTGCCACAATGTCAATTATTACATTTAATTTTGCATATTATTCAAAGGGGTTTTTACATTATGTCAACTTTAAGAACTCTCAGCCTACAGCTAATTGTTCACCTGTCTTTTGTTGAGAACAAAATAAAATAAAAACCCTGTTTAATTTTACACCAAATCGAAGTGTTTGGTTTGCTGTTAATAAGAAAAATACATTTTACATAGGTTGAAAACAAAATAAAGAAATAACTATGAGAAATTAATACTTTTTTGTTGTTGATAATCACTGACATTAACCTGGTTTTGTTGTGATAAACAATAGGCATGTTTAAAGTTTTATTTGATTACTGATAGACCAGCTATATAAATGTATCCTGCTATTACAGAACTGTTTCAGTAAATCATCTTTAATCGGGCTCTTAAGTAAAGCTAGGTACTTTACCAAACTATCAGGACTTGGAGAGACTGAATTTAGAACCTCTTGAAAGTCGAAGAATAAATCGGACCATAATTTGGTACAAAGTACTTAATGGTAACATAAATGTCAATGTTAACAACTCTATTATGATGTCATACTCAAGCAGAGGTCATAAGAAACATTTGCATTTTTACATTCGAACTGAAACTAGAAAGTTTTTCTTTATAGACAGAATTGTTAACTTATGGAGCAGCTTAGATGCTAAAATATAGTAAATGCTCCTAGTTTACATATTTATTCCAAGGTGCTATAAAACGTCTGTATTTCACTGAAAGGGGAATTGCCTACAATTAAATACACCCGTATTGGCAATTGCTGATTTTTTATATCTGGGCCTAGGATTTTAGCAAATATAGGAAAATCATATATATTGTAGACATACAAGATATATTAGACAACACAAAGACAAAATATGAGTCAAGGGTTGAAGGGAGATTGGGATCTGTGATGCACATATATTTTGTGATAGTTTTGCATTGGCCTATTACGTGAAAAAATATCATGAATCTCAAGTACATATCTACAAAAATCTATAGACAACATATGTCTTAATTTTTTAAACTGTGTTAAATGGAGAAAAAATATTCGAATTGAATTCCTACTATCCTGACGATTTTAGTATTCAACTGTTTAATAGTGAGCACAAAAAATTAGCTTAGTTTCAGCTAATTTTCGCAAAAAGTCCTTGGTTACCACATTCAAATTGCATAAATTAATATTTTAGCCTATACTGAACTGTTAACCATGGAAATGTACCCTGAAAAACAACTAAGTTCTTGCAAGCGATTCTTTTTTTCTTTCTTTTTTTAAGGATTTTCTTGTTATCTCATGTTCTTATAATATATAAACTTTCAAAGCTACGGTGTATCTCAATGAACCTACAATGTTATACATTTTAAATAAATTATATAGATTGTAAGCACACACTTCCCTCAAGTTAAACGACAAAAATCGTGTGCAGTACTGCATGTAATTTATATATATATAAATATGTGTATTGTAAGTGAAATCCAGCACTTCAGCCAGTTTGGCATTTCAAGCTACTCTATGGCTATATTAAGGAACTGTCCTCCAGCCAAGAGGTTAAAGGTCAGGTGGCTGCACACATGAGATCTTTTTAGAATGTAAATATTTTAGTACATGACATTAGAAACAAGACATCAAATGAAGATGCAACACTCCCATTAAGTCTGATTAATCGTGATTAATCATCTTACATAAGTGCATTCAAGGCAGCTTAGCATTTTTATCTTTTTCATCTTTTTGGAAGAGTATGTGAGTATATTAGGACTTGATGGAATTCTAGATAATAGAGATCTACAGGAATTTAAAGCTCACATGCAGTGCTCACATGGTTAAGAAATTTCGTCTTTAAGATTATATGACTGGGTTATTCACAAATTTAACAAAAATTATTTTAACGCAGTATGAAAGGGTATGGACTAACCTTAATTTTAAGGCAACCAGTCAGAAGTTCTAGGAATATTCGGAGATATTTGACTTTTTAGTTTTTGTTTAATCACACAAAGAACTTCATGATAGCTGGGTTTAGGAACTGAATGTATATATCCGACAATCATTATAAGCAAACGTGGAAATGACCTACGTGTGGTCGCTGCAGATAATAACTTCTGGATTAAAACGTAGTCTTGAGTAATTGAATTTATATGACTTTTAGTACAGGTAGTTTTCCAGTAGCAATTCTTAGTAACCTCGTGGAGTTTCTAGTGAATCCATGGTAATCCTAAGGACCAAATTTATCATTATTGACTTTTTCTGGGCCAAGAAATTGATTCGATTTTTGTAGAGTCAGCATTGATTAATCCATGACTGTAAATGATGTGAGATCAAGGAATTATATATCCACAGGGGCCATATAACTGCAGTTTTAAAGACAAAATAAGTAATAATAATGGTCACCTTTAATCTCCAATCTGAGAAATCAACCATAGGCTGTAATATGACATGGAATTTGCTTGCTATATATTTGGGTGTGATAAACCGAAATTGTTGTTTTATACCTCAAATCTTCATCGAAAGATTTCTTCAATACCTTCTTGCTATGATTTTCTGACTATATACCTTTACTTGGTGCAGTAAACAGTTAGTTTAATTTTCTAACCAAGCTATCACGAAGTTCTCCAGGGTGTGATAAACCAAAAACTTAAAGGTCACATATTAAAATATTTCCCAATCAGAATTGTTTTTGTTTGCATTACCCTGAAGTTTATTCAGCCCTGTGTAAATAATATGTGCTCGGAAGATTAAACATACATGATATATAGTATATTCTGTTCTCGTATTCTATGATTCTCTGGTTGCTGGAATATTACAATGACGTGGGGGTTATTTTTTAATGTTATTTTTTACTCATTGCTCATTCACTGTACCTTATCAGCTGTTTTTGCAAAACCCAAGGAAATATATCAAACACGGTTGTACTACAACATTACCATCAATACCAATACATTTCCCATCAATACATTTTAGAAGTTTACTTATATCTAGAAGCACACTGAACTATGAAATTGTTATCGAGTTGATGTCAATCATATTATACCTTACACACAAAGCAAAATATAATAATTTCTAGGAACAGATGGCTGAACAATTTGTTTTTGCCCAGGAAAGCTGGAGCCTGTGCAAACGCAACACAACAGGCCTTGATGCGACAGAAAATCAAAAATTGTTTGTATGGATCAAAATAAGAATACGGTGTTCTGGGTAACGCATTGCTGATTACGAAATATCATAAGTTGTCACATGTTTATTTTGAGAATACAGGATTTTATTCCACTCAGTTGTCACATGAAATACATATAAAAAACGGGTCTACTTTAGGCCAACTACTGACGTCGGCAGCTCACCTAATACCCCAACCTTTTAATTACAGGGGCTATCAGCCATATTCAGTACAGTACAGTGGAACTCCCGACCATCTCTGTATAGTCTTCAGGGGATATTGCTTTTTTAATTGGCCAACAACTTATGTCGGCAAGACATAGGAGTCAGGCTAACCATCGGCAATGGGTTCAAATTTTGCCTACTACTGACGTTACACTTTTGAAAAGTTGCAGACGTCGGTAGTGGGAAGCCATTGCTGACAATCTGGCACCCGTCAGATTTGTGTTACCGTTCACCAATGATTCTACTGGACTACTAGTAGTCTATTGACGTCAGAAGCAAGCTAATATTTAAAGCCTACAGAAGTTCGGCAAATGCTCCATTTTTGGAAGCTGCTGACATCTTTAGAGAAAGGTTTCCTGTCCATTTCTGAGGCTTCAGACGTCAGTAGAACACCTGTTTTCTGCTCCTTTCTTAGCTCGTGAAATACGTCAACTGAGGATAAATTAAGTTACCTTTTTAGGTTTAAATGGAATATCTAGAGGAAAACATATATGAATAAAGGATATTGGAATATGCAATGACAGTGAACTTTATTTATTTTTCTTCTTAAAACTGGGTGGGGAGGCAAAACTTGGAAAATTGCTGGGACTCTGAAGGTGCAGGCTAGAGGAGGGCCAGAGAGCTGCCGGCCAGAAGTCAGCAAAGCCAACTTGGCAGTTGGCAGAACTGCTGCACCTTCTTGACTGAGTGGCAGGGGGCTCTGTCCAGGGTAGTCAGCCTTTAACCATGGCAAGACGTGGTGCCTCAATACCTTGTAGTATGCATCTGCAGTCAGAGGCCACGATACCCAAGACCATGACCTAAGTTGGATACTTGGTCCTGAAGGTGCCCTTGACATCACCGGTCGACTGCAAGGAATCAGTCACTTTCCAAAAAGTTGAGTTCCATCAGTTGTTTGCTTGGGGAAGTAACTGAAAAGTAACTGGAAGAAGTAGCTCTGTTCACATTGTGAAGTAACTGAAAAGTAACGGAGTAAAAGTAGCTGGGTTCACGAATCTGCCAACTCTTCCTAATTACACAACCATCGATGACAAGAAAGGAACCAGGGGTTTCAAGGTTCCTGCTCAAAGACTCAATTTGCGAATCCCAATGGAGCAAATAATCTATGAAGAAGCTCAGATCGAGGATCCATAATTTCAACAAATGTGCATAAATTTTCCTCATATTACAAGGATTCTCATGTGAAACACATTGATTTGGTTAATGTTCCTTAGTACTTTAATCAAATAACCTTATCTGCCAAATTTAATCATGTCATTCCTGATAGATCTTCATCCCTTTAGCTCCAAATACTTTGATTCAGCCCAATTAAGCAGAATATAAATTCACAGAAAAGGAGATTGTGTTCGCCTGAGCTAGTTTCTCTGCTTCTCTTTTTGGAAGATTTCTCAAGTATTCTGTAATGTGATGGAATATTTAAAGTTATCGTTCACGTGTAGCCATGAATTTAGTAGAATTAAGACATGATTATTCCACTTAAGGTATACTATCATTAATAAAGCCTACCTGCATGGTCTGTAAAATAATATTGTAACTTTAATAGATATTAAGAATAACTTATCTGACAAAAATGCCGCTGGCCATTCAATTAAGAGTATTACGTGGCCATGGTCTAATGGGTAAGGCCTATCTAGATGCTTCCTAATTGCAAGGTGTGGACTCGAGCCCCTGCCATGACGTGGAGGAACTCTTTCAGTCCACTCCAGGCAGGTGAGTCTTACCTATGAACAGTATGTATATTTAGTAAAGCAGACGGTTAATAGCAACCCTTTAAATGTTTACCTTGACTTATCCAAGGCCTTTAACACATTAGATCATAGAATGCAGAAGTTAAGATATATTTGAAAGAACGACATCAATATGTATCTTTTAATAACAACAGGTGTTCCACAGGGGTCTGTTTGGGACCCCCGTTGTTTCTATAGTACATGAATGATGTTAATTCCAGCCGTTGTTTCCATCCTGTTATATATATATGCAGACGAAACAACCTGATTAATCTGGAGAACATCCATTACAGGTTAAAATTTCATCCTTTAATGCAGACAAAACAAAGGCCATTATTTCCACCAAAAATAGAGTTAGAATCCCTAAATGAAAAATTGCTGACAATGAAGTTGAAGTTGTAATGGAATTTAATTTTCTGGGATTGGTTACTGACCAAAATCTGAATTGGAATACACATCTTAACTCAATTTCTCAGAAAATTTCAAAAGTATTTTGTGTATTATGCCGCCTTAAGAATTACTTACCAAAGAAAATACTTTTAACTATTTAAAACTCACTGATTTTCCACATTATAATTATGGGATATTTTTATGAGTGCACAAAATTGAACAGCTAATAAAGTTGCAGAAAAAGGTGATGCGGATTATTACAGGAAGCCATTAAAATGTTCACACAGAGTCACTATTCAAGTAATCAAGTGTTGAAAGCCACCCACCTATGTGAACTGCATGAACTCAAATTTTGTTACAAACTTGAAAATGATCTTCTTACTTCTATTTTAATTCAATGTTAATTAAACACAGTTCAAATCATATAAAATCATTTTCAGCTTCCCCGGTCCAAAATCTTTTGCTGAAAACTGTTTTCGTTTTACAATACTATTCTTTACAGTAAGAAATTGTGTTGCTTGTCAAATGAGTAGGTAATTGAGTGATCATGTAATTAGCATCCCAATGAATATCAGCAAGATGTGGATTTTGTAAGGAAATCCTTTGTTTTTAATTGTTGTACATGTCTTCAATTGTACATGTCTGGACTTAAAACATGTACATGTATACGCAACATGAGAAATTGCTCCATGGGCATAGGGCATGGGGATGTGTAGAAAATGGTGGGAGTAAAATGACTGCCAAACAAACATGGTATATATTATATGGATAAGGTGAGGTAAAGCTTCGTTCCCACCTACAAGAACTGCTACACATTTTGAGACAAACTTTGACAAATTCTGTGTGGTCAAAATTCCTGGCAGTTCACCCAGTCATCACTTACTAGTCTACCAATAAACTACAAAATTCTACGATAGTTCTTCGTAAAGTGCGGCGAACTGTTAAGAACAGCTACGATCTCTATACGAACTCTTACGACGTACCTACAAACTGCTACGAATTTCTACAAATTATGAACTTTGAGGAACTATCTACGAACTCCTACGAACCATTACAAACCCATATGCATCTACGAAGTCCTACGGCCTTCTACGAACTATGTAAGTTCGTAAAAACCTGCAATGATTTTTTAACATGTCCAAAAATTGTCGTAGCCTTCCAGAAACTGTGACGAACTTTGGTGATTAGTAAACCTCCAGGTTGAATATTTTACAAAAGATATCTGCAAAAAACGGTATTTTCTTCATATTTTTACTCGTTTTGGTCACTTTATAGATTAGGGTGCATCAGTTGCACCAACTTTCTCAGAATTTGATGTCGATGTGACATTTTAGGAGGCTTGGACCACCAGGCACAATGGGTATTTGCAGCATAGGTGTCAATGGATATTTTGTTAATCAGGCCTAATCTCTATAATGTATACTTTTAACCTGCTTAGTTTAAGCTCAGACAATTGGAAATATTATTTATAAGGGGAGGGTTACTGCCTCAGCAAAACCGTATTAAGTGCCCTTGGCACGTTATTTTTATTATTGCTGGTGGTTTGGCTATCAATACTCTTAAAAAATTTATTGGATAGTTTATCTTTACCATAGCTGGACTTTGATTTTGATCGATCAATAACTTTACTTACTAATTCTGGTGTTATAAAACTGAGGCTAAAATTAAAAATGCCTATAGGTTTTAAGAAATTTGAAAATTTAAGTTACTCAAATCAGTAATTTTATCAGCTAAAGAGGGACCAATTTAGGTGAAATACTTATTAAATGCATCTACAAAGAAATGGGGGTCAGACACAGAATTTTCATCAATTTGAAAGTGTTTGGGGAAGTCTTGTTGATAATGCTTTTAATAGTTTCCAAGTCTTCTTCATATCATTTTATATTTAGTAAACAGTTCTGATAGTACAATTTCTTGGCATGTATAATACCTTGTTTTAATATTCTGTTATAAGTCTGAAGTTTACCTTTTCTAGAATTGGATAAATATGAAAATAAGCTTGTCTTTTTGTATTGTACATATAATTTGTCCCTGTATTTAATTCATAATATCACTAGTTATCTACGGTGTCTTTTGGTACTTATATTTCTGAAAGCGAACATATTTATTGGAAAGTATTCTTTTATCCTTTTTTCTAAAGCATTGCTTAAATTTTCATAATTTGCATAAGGATTAGAATTTCTATCAGTATCAAGATGCCTAATAATATTACTATTTGCCAAATAACTACGAAATGCTGGAATGGCCTCACAATTCTTTGGGAAGGTCTTAAACATACTATTTGATATCTTAGATTTAAATAGGCCAATGTAACAAAACAAGGAAAGTGGTCTGAGATACTCGATACGAGAATTCCTGTTGTTTCTGAGAAAATATTTGACATTTTAACCAGAGTAATGTCTGTTAAAGTTCCATGTCTATGTGCTAATCTAGAAAATGTCAATTTTGGTAAAATAGCTGTTAGCTAAAATATTTTCAAAATGTTTATTGCATTACTTTCTATATTTTAACAAGTCGATATTAAATTAAGTCACCACATATTGTGACCTTCTTATATAAAAAATATATAAATATAAAATAAATTAATGCCTCAAAATTCAAGAATTTCTCCACATGAAGGGACAGACCAACTGGTACAATAAAACAATACACATCATAACTGAATGTAATATAAATAGTTGGGAATCAAAGGAGCCAGACACTCTGGTCACTGAAATCAAACTTAAACTGCATGAAAGCAAACAATCAAGGATCCTTACCGAGATTAATGACTCTGAGAAGCACCCAAAACTAAAATCATATAAATTATTTTAAACTACTTATTGTTTTGAACCTTATCTAAATCTCAACCTCCCGAAGAAAACATATAATAACATAGCGAGATTTAAGCTTAGCTCACATAACCTCATAATTAAAACCGGAAGACATGAGACCCCCAAAATACCATTAGAAGAAAGAAAATGTAATAAATGTGACAGTAATGACGTAGAAGATGAACTACGTTGCCTCTTAATCTGTAACAATAATGCAGCACTAAGAAATCAATTAATCCTAAAAGCAACTAACCTGATACCAAATTTCCATAACTTAGATAAAACACAACAATTTAAAGCACTGATGTCAAATAAAGAACCTGAAATGATATATGCTCTTGGTAATTTCCTAAATAAAGTAATGTAGACTTTAATTTCCAATGGGCTCCTCTGACATGCCACTTCCTTGACATGACTACCATGACATGACTATCCCATTACAACTGACTACCAACACAAAGTAGATGGGTCAAAATGCCAGTGTCAGCGCAATGTTGCCTGGTGTTTTCTCTTCAATATTTGTTTTTTTTTGTGTGGAACTTCTGTAAATATGTGAACTGTCAATTTTAATTTTATTGTGATATTATTATCAGTATTTGTTTATAATTATGTAAAATTTAATGTTATATTTATGTTGTGATCAATATTTGTTAAAACTTTACGGTTTGATCTGTGATTTATCTTTTATATATATCTTACTTCGAACATATACTTATGGCAACTGGGACCTTGAATTTTTAGCTATATTTCGCATATTATGTATAAAATAAGGAGAACCTGTTTATCATACTTCTGTAGAACTGTGTAGCTTTAGTTAGTTTTAGTGAGTAGAGCTGTAGTTATAATGTGACATATGTATCTTTGATATAACCAATGTCAATAAAAACCATATATATATATATATACTTATAGCGTCCAAGTTCACTAAAAATTGTACTAATCTTACCTAACACTAAATTGCTGGAGTAGCCTAGTCATGTGAATGGCTAATTGAGTTATTATAAAATACCATCAGAGATTAAATTATAATAAGCTTATACGAGGAAAAAAATCAATTGGTCTAAATAATGGAAAAGATTATGAGTGTCCTCACTTTGAACGCTAGGTGGCAGCTGTGGCATACAAAACAGAAAATGCCACCTACAGGAGATGTCTGAACATTTCTCCAGTCTCAAGTAAAGGTTGCAGCAGACCACTAAAAAAAAACTTTTATAATTTAATGTAAAAGTGTCAGCCATAAAAAAATATTTAAAACGAGAATCAGAATATCAATCATGTTTTTCCATGTAGGTTTAATCAACAGAAATCAATTTAGCCACATCGTAATAGGGCAAAACCAAGTTTTTTCACAATTTTACCTTCTTTCCCTCCATCTTCATTTACAGTGGTTCTGTTATTATTAAGCACAATCAGACAATTTTTTGCATGACATCAGAGAGAAACAAGCACTGAAATGAAGTCAAATTATTTTTTCTCTATAGTTTGGACACTAAATTGCTAGAAAAATTTATTTTAATATATATCCAATCACACACAGTTCTGGGCCTTGTTTTTAGTGCGGGACTAAACTGCTACCTAAATTAATTCTCCTTTTGCAGTTGCCACACTAACTTACAATAATGTACTGGGAGGCTGAATAATAAAATAACACAACTGCAATGAAGAGCCAAGATAATATATTTTGCACCTAATCATGCTAATGAGCCCTCGATGGTAGCTAATGAAGCATACACGAAAATTGAAATTGATGTTTTTAAACAGTACTACTAACACTAGTCAAAATCTACTATGGCTAGGATGATTTGTCAAAATTTCCCCCGCCAGCAAAGGTACATGTTAAGCTAAGTGACACTTTTCTGATGGCTCAAAAGTGTGGTTATTCATATCCCTTTTTTGCAACAGTTTATTGCACAATCAGACAACGCTCTACAAATCAATTCCATATTTGGAATATGGTGTCACAGTGTTATGGTGTAAGCTGGTGTCTGATTGGCCCATACATTGATTTTTTTGCACCAGAGGATGCCACCTGCTATTGCTTGCCATTTTCTCCGAAAGGCAGTGGTACGATCTGGTGCGAACCAACAGCCTTTCTGATAACCGATTTGCTGCTCCCCTGAAATCGGGGAGGGAAATGTCTACGTGCATTGTCTGCATGCAAATTAATGTGATTCCCTATGCCCATTTTATTCCAAGAAGCCATTCACTTGGATACTGCTGCAGATGGATTCTTTTTCCCAAAACTACATCAACGTGACAAAATTTCCCAATTTGAGATGAGATTCTTACCAGCTGCATGACGTACTACATTCATGACTGTCACTGAACCAGTGTGTTAATGCAGTAGAATCACCGGTGATATGCACTGGACAAGCGCCATTTTTCAGTTAGGAATTGAATCCTTGTGCTTTGACCCAAAGGAAAGTGTTGCCTCTTCCAGGGGGGCAGCAGCTAAAATCTTCAATGAACAGCAGGTCAAAGTATTGTTCTTCGCTCCGCTTGATCAACAAAATAGACACTTTGACAACGTGAAGATGCACACGGTGACAAGTTTTTGAAATTTGGCATGGTGTTTAATATGTACATAAAGTTTTTAAAGAATTGCATACAAACTGGGTACAAGGATTCATTTATGAAGTCACTTGAAGGTCATTTTCAAGGTCAAAAGTTTTCCAGGTCTCTTTTGGCCAATAGGGCTAAGCATGGAATCAATAAATTATTTTCATGGCCGCGCAGACAATCAGCCATGGCGATTCATCAAAATATGTGCCTGCTGAACAGTGCGAAGGTGTTGCAACCACCCTTCAAATTATCTGTAATTCCTAAAGGTGGACCAAGAATTACTCAATTGATGAATATGCTATGCCTTCGCTGAGGGTTTCGCTGCTGGGCAGCCTATGTTCGCTTTCTCTCTTTCTCTCTTTCTTTCTTTCTTTCTTTCTTCTTTCTTTCTTTCTTTCTTTCTTTCTTTCTTTCTTTCTTTCTTTCTCTCTTTCTCTCTCTCTCTCTCTCTCTCTCTCTCTCTCTCTCTCTCTCTCTCTCTCTCTCTCTCTCTCTCTCTCTCTTTACTTAAATGGTATATTGTATGTACGCGTCCGCCTCCTTTTCTTTTCTTCCTGAGAACTGGCTGCTCCCTCAGTTGACCCAGTGGGATTTCGGGTCTCATTGGGCGTCAAGCCTTAGTCAGTGGTTTACCTCCAAAACTACGGTGCACGTGGTTCCGCTGTGGCTGTGGATTTCAATCAAATTATCGGGCACTGATTACTCTGGTATAAAATATATTTTACCGCATCCATCAAGTACTGCCAAATCTTTAGACGAGCCACTTGTGCTTGACGTTTGGGTTGACACTTGTCAAATGACTCATGATTGTTCAATTTGTTAATGTTAATTGTTAAATACAGTCATTACAATGATAATGTACACACACAGAACAACCAGATGACAAAAATTTGTTTAACCGCCAATTTTACATGCATCGGAAAGTCACGGTGCTACAGGTGTACATATATATAGGCCTGCATCTCAGGATCCAGACCTATAGCAACGGTCCACAATGATCTAATAAAGTCACAATAACGGTGTGGAAGGACATTGCCAGTGTGCAATGCAGTACGTATTTGCAGTATTTACATATACCACGATGGTATACATACGCATATTCTTGCATTATTCACTCTATATTTCCAGCATATAAATCATACAAAACTACATACTATTCACTATTGCGAAGTACTCTGCATATAAGGCCCCAAAAGCATTGATAGCCCCCCCCCCCCCCCCCCAGGTCTATTTTTCAGTTACAGCCCCCCCCCCCCCCCCCCCCCCAGTCCCTTGACCTAGACTGCAGGTCTTTGGAGGCTTCTACACCACTTACTAAGGCGTTATCTGTTGATGACTGGTGATTGTGAATTTGCTGTCTGCGCGAAATTTGCTGAACTCGGCTGTGATGTATTGTAATATTAACTGTGCTGATTTCTGCTACGTACTCCACTGAATTCCAGTATACCAATTATAGTGCCAAACCAAGTCTCATGTCACTAAGTCATTGGAACAGTATGGGCCTCTCATGTGAACAATTAACATCCACATATGAGAAGATGCTCATGTTGGGGCTGGGAATGTGGGTTCTCTACTAAATTAATAACAACATGTAAGGTGGTGCCTTGGCCGCCGGTGTCAATACAGTGTCAAGTTAAAGATACTACAAGTTCGTGATAAAGGTGTTATGTGGCATGCACTATTCATAGCATTATGCTTATGCAATTATATGGTAAACCTAGCCTGTAGCTTCACCAGATATAATGATTTTATCAATATGTGTGTTAAATGGTGTTGCTTTATTTCTTTATTAACCTCAGAGAAATGTCTTCTGACGAAATGTACGAAGAGGACCACTGCATGGAAGAAATGGATGGGGACGATGAAGAGGATGAGGAGCTGGATTTGGACGCAGAGAGCACCACTTGCATATTTTGTGACAAAACATTCATTGGCTGCCAAGCTACTTGGAACCACTGTGCAAAAAGTCATGAGTTCCCATTATCAAAACTTACAGAGCGTCATCAACTAGATTGCTATGCCTACATTAAATTCATAAACTATATGAGGCATGAGGTATGATTCTCAAAATACGTCATTGTGTATATTTTAGACTGGCATATTGACACTAAAAAGAATCAGTGTTAATGTGTACATCGTCAAATGTGTTAATTTTGTATTTTTAGAAACCATCGGTAGAACAGGTTAAACAGCTTCTTTCCAGTGGTGGAACTCCTTGGCAGGGAGATGAATTCATGAAACCAGTTCTTCCTGAAGATCCACTTCTGATGTATGGTAAGATTCAATTCAATTCACAGTATGGCATAGAGCTTAAGATGAAAATCAAGTTATTTAAAAAAAGTGGTGGATGAATATTTTCCATTTGGATGTTAGTGCAGGTGCACACCACAAATCTGTTGGAAAGTTGTAAAGTCCAGTTTGATCTTTTTGCTGATATGATACAGTTGTCTTTGGAAACTTTCAAACATGCAAGTTGTAGGCAGTTGTATTCAGACAGTTTAAGGTTTCAGTGGCATTTTGGAAATTTAAAGCTGTACATTAGTATAGAGTATTCTTGTGTGTAGTCTATCGCATTTGTTGACCTATCAGTTATGTCAGAGGCGTTTAGGGAGACCCTGCACCTAAGCTTTTTGTGCACCTAGCAGTTGCGGTGAACATTTACCCATGACGTCACAATTGATGTTTACTTTTTTTGGGTGATTGTGTGTTGTATGACTTCATTTACTTTTTTACATGTACCTCCCTGCATCCGCAAGGGGCCAGATAAGTGACTCAGCTCGTTTCTATTGGCTCTGGTAATGTGTCAAAAATTATTGCAGATATTGATGAGGCTATTAACGCACTAGCCTCTGGGTCTAGTGGTGATGAAAGCAAAGGTGACCAAGAACTCAGAGCTGCAAAAGAAGAAGTGCAACAATTACAAGCAAGACTTCAGGAGGCCTTGGAAGATTTGCAAAAAATGAGGTTCAGTATAATATGCTCTTGCACATTATTTCAAAACCATGTAAGTTACCAAAAAATACTTATATACTCCCAGTCAGTAGATTTTCCAGGGGAGAATTTCAGATTTTTCCAATCAGCATTTCAATCCTAGATGTTTATATTGAGATAGGCCATTATGATTATCAGGCTATTTGGTATAGTGGATCGTAATAGAGGACTTTCACGTATGTGTTGATGCATTAGTTTCACAGGCGGCACCATCAGAGCGGGGGAACTTTCTGTGACATCACAGTTCTGTTATCTGTTTACAATACATGACGTCACAACAGGCTAACTGATGATGATGTCATCTAGTATTGTGCCTTGGTGACGTCATTTAATTGTTGCCCCCTGGTTTGACCTAAATGTGCCTCCTCCATTGGAGAGCAATCTTGTGACGTTGCCTGTGTGAAAGTCCTCTATTGTGTATGTATCCTGTGACCTACACAGCTACTACAATTTGAAAGGATATTTAAATAGAATTTAATTTATTGCAAAGGTGTATTGGTGTATTTGTGACTCTTTCAGAGTGGCTGCGCAACAATTGGTGCTTTCCTCTGCTTCTCAAACCCCACATGCTGGCCCCTCATCTTCATCAGATATAGCTGGAGATGAAGATCAGGCATACTTTGGGTCATATTCTCACTTTGGTATTCATCAAGAAATGTTGCAGGTATGTGGACTCCGAAGGTTAACAAATTGACAGAATTTAGAATAAAGCCACTCTCATTTGATATATTTAGTTTTTCGGATCTTCTCAGGGCAATTTGTAAGAGTCAGAAAATAAAAAATAAAATAAAATTTCATATGGAATAACATTGTGACCCGTCAATTAATTTTTTTCTGCCCCCATTCTCATCATATTGGAGGATCCAAAAAGCTTAAACTTTGATAAATGTTGTCATCCCTTTTACCGTGGTAAAATAGGTCTGAGAGTTGGTTTTATGTGATGATCTGATCACTTTGAAAATAGGATATTTGTGCTCCATTATTGCAGGACAAAATGAGGACAGAAAGTTACAAGAAAGGTATTGAGTTGAACAGTGATATGTTCAAAGACAAGGTGGTCCTAGACGTGGGATGCGGGACTGGTATCCTCAGCATGTTTGCCGCAAGGGCAGGAGCTAAGAAAGTCATTGGCGTCGATATGTCAGATGTGATCTACCAGGCAATTGATGTCGTAAGGTGTGTATTGTGTATATTTTATTTTATCAATAATAATGGTCAGCTATCATTGTGTCAGAATGTGGCACTGCAGCTATTAAACATGTTGATATAAAATTTTGACGTTGCTAATGCTTTTATTATATTGTTCTGTTATTGATGTCTTTTTGTATATATATTATGGTTATGTTTAACAGAAAACTCGTTTTTATTTTGTTACAGAGAAAATGGTTTAGATGACAAAATAACATTATTACGTGGGAAAGTGGAAGAGATTGATCTGCCTGTTGAGCAGGTGAGTCATGATGGATGGTTTGTTCATTCAGACAAAGGTCTTTTGCCAGTTTAGCCAAACATTATGGACTTTCATTCCAGGTTGACATCATAATATCTGAGTGGATGGGATATTTCTTACTATTTGAGTCAATGCTGGATACTGTGATATATGCCAGGGACAGGTGGTTGTCACCAGAGGGCCATGTCCTGCCAAACCGCAGCTCCATCTGGCTGCAAGGACTGGAAGATCAAGAGCTGAAAGAACGGCACATCACCTTTTGGAATGATGTGTATGGCTTCAAAATGTCTTCAATGAAAAATGCTGTCCTGTCTGAAGCATCTGTATTAACTGTCAAAGCTGATAAACTTGTTACAGATGCTGCCTGTATTAAGGTATTTTAATATAGAAATTAACTCATGTACTCCCGATTATTTTTTTTGCATTTTTCTTTTAACACAGAATATACTCCGTAAATCGAGCCAACATTAAAATTCAACCTTTGATGCTTTGTGTTGTAGGAACTTGATCACAAGACATGCAGTGTAAAAGACCTGGACTTCACCAGCAGCTTTAAACTGAAGTGTACCCAAACATGTGATCTTATGGCATTTGTTGCATATTTCCTCTGTGACTTTGATTCTATGAATGCTAAGGTAAATCCTCAATACTTTCTAAAATGCTTCTGTTGCCAGCTCAATATGGGGTAATGTTGCAATATACTTCATGCTTTTTTACCAAATTGGGTAAAAATTTATGTCAGCCACTGTCGTACTATTACCAGCCACTGAGCTGAATCAACTTTTTCTCTTTCTAAATACGACCTCAGACTAAATATTCTGATTACATATATATATATGTTGATAGTTTGCTGAAAATATCTAGTCTTTCTGCTTATATATATATAAACTCAGTAACAGCAGTTCTTGGTAATATAAATAGTCTAGCTGGCCTCATCAATATTCAAGTTTGTTGATAGGGCATGTTATGAGTTGCCGTGATCAACAGTTTACTCTGATCACCTGCTGCAACTCTTAAAAAACAACAGGTGGCAGCACCAAATGGATATGCAGGTAGAAGTCTCTTCTTTCTTGGTATTCATATTATGACTTTCGTTATAATTTAAATCAGGTACAGTTATCAACCTCACCATCTGAGGCCAGCACCCACTGGAAACAAACAGTGTTTTTCCTAGAAGAATCGTTACATATGGAATCTGGTAAATATTTATTTATTGTATCATAAGTATCAGTTGTGGTCACTGTATGATCATAAGCAGTTATCTGTATGCTTTGCTATGTTATGGATGTATTTCTCAACTCTTTGCAGGAGAAATCCTAGAGGGCCAACTCATATGTCGGAAAAATCCCAAGGATCCTAGGTCATTAAAAATTGTGATATCATTTAAAGGAAAGTCATATAAGTTTGTAATGGAGTAGAAAAAAAAAAATCTGTTTTAGTAATAAATATTTTAAACAGGAAGTGTTGAATTCGGTACTTACTGTAAAAATAGTACCTCCCATAAGAGGAAGCCAAGAGTCCATGTGATTACCGGCCTCTAATCGAGACCGGCCTCTATTATAGACCCATTGGTCTATAATTATAAGCTGCAGCTTATAATCACGGTATATACAATGTTGCGAGAAAGCTTGAATTAATATGATTGTGATTACTGAAGAGGATTGCTCAAAAATAGATGTACAGTGTGAACTGCAAATGGTAGCTAATCAGCTGCATCTAGATTGTATGATGTTATGACATCTGTACAAGCCATGGTATGTTTAATCACCTGTCTAAGCATTGGCGTTGACATATTGTTTTCGAAACAAATTATGGCGATTAGTTGATTGGCTCGTGGAGTTAACAGCCACACAATCCTCTGTCTCCTGTCTCTGTGATTGAGTATAGAATGCCTGAATTACACCTTGTAAATTGCAAGGCCCTCTGAGCCAGCAAACCAGAAGCATCCTATTCAGTCAGAAAACTTAAATCTGCATCAAATAACAGTTAACGTCAATCTTGGCGCTACCCTCCATACGGCAATATGCTCCATTTCTCAAATTTTCCAGGGAGTTCATGGACTTGGAAGACTTGGATTTAATTAATTTTTTTAATTTAAAAGTTAAAATTGAGACAAATTACACCTATAAAATGCACTTTCGATATCTGTCGAAGTCTGATGGCAATGTATCTTTAGATATTTGCCAAACTGACAGACGTAGGGATGTGATTTTTCCAATTTTGCAAACCAGATGCCTGTAATTCATAAATTTTTGTAATGAACTAACCTAGTTTAAAAGTTTTTTTTTTTTTTAATCAATCACATCCCTGAGAGTTGCTAATGCTTAATAAGTAAAAAAACAAATTTGTACCAGTTTTAGAATATTTATTATACATTTGGTATAAAACTAGCTACTCTTACAATCAACCAGACAGGAATGCTAGTGCTGGCCACTAACCCAACTTAATACTTTCCAAACAATTATGCTTTTAATCATGCACAACTAAATATGCAGTTTCTTATGTGTCAAGTACACAGCTTTAAGCCAGCAAAAGCCAGAATCAAACCTCAAACACGCAGGCCTATTTTTTTTTTGGGTTAAATTTTTTTCCGGGGATTGATTTTATGTAAGTTGAAAGTACAAGGTTCTGGATACATAATGAAGCAATAAACATCCACAACAAAAACGGATAACTCGTATTAGCAATTAAATACAAGTAGGAACAGAATACTTTTCAATCATTAAAAATAAATATAACATCAAAAATTCACAACAGTAAATTAAGGGACTAAAACCTGGCTTTCAGATATATATTGGAAGTAAAAAAATAACTTATCACTGTAAACTACCAATAAAATAAAATGTCACTAAAATGAGCATAATTACGATTGAAGGAACTGCATAAATAGCATAGAAATATAATTTACTGGGACCTGTACTGATATAATAATTTACCAATATGTTTTTCTCTCAAGTCAGAGGTGCACAAGTACAGAACTATTCTAACATACTCCTACACAACAAATATCCTCACTAACAATATATGACAAATCACGTCACACAAATAATATAGTTACACATTTCTCTTTCAACAACAAATATGATCAGGCAGTATTGGACTCCAGTGGTCTGTCTTTCAGTTCGACATTTAATTAGTGAATCTTTGGCAATCCTTGTAGTGTCATATTACTACAAGCTACTGCATGGGTTTCACATAACAGACCAGTTAAGCATCTCAGCTAAATGTTTCATTCACCTAACCTCGTGTTTTTTCATTCTGTCTACCCAGGACCTAGCATAACATCATCACACAAGAGTAGCCAGTTTTAATACATGTGTACAAAAGAAGTTAAAAAACCACTCCATGCATAATTATTCTCTCAGAAACAGGAACACACTGTGAATAAACGCCATTTATCCATGACTTGCTAAAGTCTCCATTTGTTTATAAAAATCGATCACAGTAAAAAACATGGTAATGTTGTGATTACTCTGTAGAACACAATGAAAAAATGAACACTTCAATCATGCTGGAAGCATAGACTTATGAACAAAAACGGTCATTAGAGTTACCAACTTGAATTTGCACAACTTATTGTCAGACATTCAGTATCATCCTACAAATAGTTTTCGTAAGACTTGCACCTCTTGAAAACAACTTGCATCATCTTTCATCACAACTATTGCAGGTAGATTGGAAACTCTTCACGGAGAGTTAAACCCTTTTAAATACAACAGTTTTAAAGACATATTGCCAATAACTTCATGAGGAACATCATGAAAAGTAAGGCTTCTGGGACTTAAAATGTACTGCAAAAAATTTTGGAGCTATGAAATATTTTCATTCTGCAAAATTAGCACAGCACTGTGCCACAAACTGTGCAATAACTTTGCAACAAACAATGAATCGCACTTGCATGTAACAAGAATACTGAGTAACAAACACCGTTACGTATTCTTCACAAAAGTTTCACATCATATAAATTCCAAATACATACACAATTTTAGATTCCGTTCATTACAAAAAAAAGAAAAATTTTGAATTACCAATTTTCTTGGGATGTTCATTACTCAAATATGAATTAATGGTTTACATCTGTCCCTGTGCTACTCAGCTTTCAACACAATAATTGATAAATACAAAAATTTGTATAGCAGGAGGCTAGTATTTTTTTTCACAGAATTAATCCAAGCTCTGCTTTAGATGATCATACACAATATCAACATTGGTCGCACAAAGCTGATGGTTCAAAACCAGCAAACGAGATCTGTAAGAAACTTTGTTCCGGGGTACTTAAGCATATAAATAACCTGAGCCGATGACAGTTTGAGCTACAGGTATTTCACACCCATGCCACTGAAGACCTAGGCACGTTACTGTAGTTCAAGTTGACCAGTATTCAGTGTTGTTACCTCTCATGAAAATAAGGAAGCATAAAGGGCCACCCAGCTTCATAACACACACACTGCGACATATTTGTCATCAGCAGACATGAGTTTGAAATGCCAACTTCTTTAACTCTGCCCTGTGGCCAGCATAAGTGCAAATGATGTATAGGATGTACAGGTAGACACTTGATGTGGTTTTTGTAATGTGCTGCCTTCAGATGAAGTCCCTGGTTTGTTTCAAGGTTTAAGAGGAGCACTCCGTTCTGACAAATGAAACTACGTGCCCACTGTTCTCTGAGGTAATGCCAGACTTAAACACACACCCCCCCCCCCCCCCCCACCATGCTCTCCCCCTTGATACTTTCACCCACTCTTCCACTTCCAAGTCATGAATTATTTTCTTCTGTGTTTGCGATATCGATGCTGTCTGTAGAACTGCGTGTCTACACAGACAGAAGAGTCATGAGGTAGCGCGTGCATGGGCACTGATCGAGTCTGATAGCTGCTCAGCTGTGATTCCATGACCCACTGGTCTGGCAAGCTGCAAAACAAAACAGAGAAATAAATATAAAATTTTCGCAAACTGAGAGATGAAACTATAGAAAATAGCATCACAAAATATTCTATCTTTGTTTTTGTGTCTTCAAAACGATGTTCTTGCTGAGCTAGAAATTTGATAATGACTTATCGTACCGTTATGCAGAATACTAACTTGGTATTCTTAAGAGTCTCAAATGGGTTTTAACTAACCTGTTCTTCACTACTCAAGCATTCAAATGACATAACCCATACTTAACATTAAATTCTCAAGGAATACACAGCTTAAATTAATTCAAACTTACATGCTTTCTGGTTTCCACCTCAATAATAGCTGCACTATCCCTGACGTTTCTGTTCTGCGTGCTACAACCTACAAACCAGAAGTAAACTTGTGAGAATGTATATTACAATTCATAACTTTCCCATGAGCAGTCCCTTATTCAAGATTCTACAATTACTAGACGCTACCCACTTGAGTTTCACAATTGACTGAGGAAAGCCATTGGATATCAATGAGAGTACACATACTAGTAACAAATATTTTGAATAAAGAAAAGGTAATTCACAAATTCAGTAATACTCACATTTCAACCTGTCTAAAAAGAGCAACTGTATATCAAAAATATTCGGACAGTTTAAGCAAAAAATATCATGAGTTAAACTTACGGTACTGTGTAAGGTTACGCTATTAGGATCCCCTGATACATCAATGTGCGTCCACCGACTCAGTTTTAGCAAACTTTGCTGGATATGTTCCATGGTCCGGCTGTCAAAGTAGTCATCTGTTTTGACTGCAAAAAATACAAAACAAACAATTACACTTGCTGACAATATTTCAACAATACCATCATAGCTGTAATTTGAATTGTGCAAACTATTCAGCAGTCACATTTCTTCATTGTCACTAGAATGACTGTATTTAACAGCCAAATATATTCAAACAATAAATCCTGTTTTCTTAGATTCCTTCTGTGTTTCAATACAAAAGTTCATACACATATCAGATAGGCATATTCAGTACCACTTCAGTAAACCAGTCCGTTACACACACTGATAAGAAATCATGCCACTGTCATTCATACTGAATGTTTGAAGGATAAATTTCAACAGTTAATGGTGGCTTGATAAAAATATAAAAAAGCTGTCAAAATATATGTTGGTAGTCAAGAGTGTAAACTAGATTTCCCATTCTAAACCACAGCTAAGTTCAATAGTTCATATAGTGCTTCATACATTCTAAACCTAAAATTCCACATTGAAAGAGACAGCTAACAAAAATTATTGACATAATATCATGAACTTACTAAGCCATGAGCGCTTTCTCCTAAGCTTCTTCTTCTTGGTCTGTTTGGATGGTGTGTCATCTTTGTGCTTGACAGTTTTGCAGTTATCAGAGTTCTGAATTGTGGTGTTAAAGTGACCGTTCACATGTCTTTGCAGAGCTCCCTCTGTAGTGAATCGCTGTCCACAGCCAGCGACAATGCACTTGAACGGCTTGTCTCCAGCGTGTGACACCACATGGCGCTCCAGCCAAGTTCGGGAGCATGACTTTTTGTTGTAAACCTTACAGTCCGTCCACAAACACACAAATTTGCCCTGATCTTTTCCACTGTTGCGATCATGAGGAGCTGCCTCTGAGAGTTCTGCTGCCTTCTTAAGTTGTGGCTCGACATGTTTCAGGCGAATATGGTCCATGAGATCAGTTTCCTCAACACTGACGCCGCACTGAAACCACTGGCATGTCGTCTCTGTTGAGCGGGTTGAGTCTTTGGATGAGGCATCATCCCGACAACTGTTCCCTGAACTAGTGCTGGCAGGTGGGGTACAGGAGCGGGAGATGTCAGGTGATATGGGGGGAGGACCAAAGCACCCATCTTTGGCATTGAGGTTGGTAAAGAGTTGCAGACCATTTTTCTTGGGCTGTATGATTAAGCACTTGTTGAAAGTGTCTTTAATGTCAGGTGGGAGACAGACACCATTGATGGGTGTTGGTTTGGTGACACCATTGACAGCCAGGGGCTTGGGGAGGACAGGCGGAGAGGGTGGCTCCGAGGCATCCCCTCCTTTAGTCAGGCAATGGTCAGTGGCAGGCAGACTGTTCTTGACTGGACTGGCGATGGTGCATTTGATCCCTGAGTAGTTTCCCGTCTGGGGAGGAGACTTTGGGGAGGTAGGAGGGGTGGCTGGATGCTGGGGCTGTCCTTCCACCATGGCGTCATGCTTCACTTCAATCTCACTGCAACAGATAATAACAATATAAATCAATGCTCGCGGCAATTTTAACAATTGTTCGGGCTATGAATTATGCATCGACTACTTTGCTGCCAGGACATGTCCTCATCCGCATCATTAATACCATCCATTGCCATTTGTAGCTATTTGTGGCAAAAGGGCACATTACTGAAATACAATCAGCTCATGACAGCATGTAAACCCTGGAGCAAAAAAGCACTGGCCAAAAAAGGGTGTTTGCAAAATAAACTATCATTCACCACACTTCTGGTGTCATACTCTTAATTCAGCTGTCAGACATACGACCTTCCGTAATCCGTATGTGGGCCAAAATGATGATATGTCTTTCTGGATGTGTTTAGAACTAGCATGGGCTAACCCCAAATGACACTGCATACTCTGGCTGGAGGCATAAATATCACTATTTGTGTATGAAAACCTACACTGTATTTATGTACACTGACATACTGTATTCATGTCCATACTAACAATAAGGCTGCTTAAGGACATTAGAAGCTATCTGCTGACCACTTACTCCGCTAATAACATTAATATGAAAAATGCTAAAGGCAACATCACTATCATCATTACACAATTGAATCGCATTATTGCAGTCATATCAACTCATTATAACATTAGTCTGTCACTGAATACAATTTGGTGCAATTAACTGCAATATTCAGAGCCAATCAATTGGGAAAAAAACAATAAATAAAAGAATTTTGTTCCCAAAAAATTATATTGTTGCAAAAAGTAAATATTGTTCATGGTGTAGGCATACATGTCGCATGTAAATGTATATATCATTGGATCTTACTTCGCATTATTTTGAACAAGACACGAATAAACTATATTACAAAAAGTGAAACCTTCATAAATGTAAAAAGTTCATAACATTATTCACACAATTCACAGCAGACACAAGCTTATTGTTCATACCTGAGATTGAGTTGTTTGTTACAATTTTATCCAACATATAGCAGTTTTATAGCCTTTCTCAATAATTACCTGTCAAAAATGAGATAGCATGATATGCACTCCCTACAGCACCATTTATCTCCAATTCTCAAGTGTATACCACCAGACATAATCTCTCATCCGATGTCTGACAGTATGGACATATTTGCTATACCATTGTTACCTCCTACCTGGCCATGTAGTACACACCTTCAAGACAGAGTGAGTCAAGAATTTAATGTTTTCCTTCATGCCTCATTCTAGTGTGACAACCAGAAATGTATGTTTACAATACCACATACTTTTCTACCCTCAAACCTACATCATAGAGCAAAAATTCCATAGAGGCAAGAGCTTTACTAGAGACGCTGTCAGAATGAAAACCCAGGAACCCTGTGGTTTCCTTTGGCCGAAAAAAGTCCTGACCACAAAAATGCACTAATGTGAGAAGGGAAACCCCTCCATGCTAGGGCAGGAAAGGCTGCAAATAGAACATGTATAATATTCTCACCTCAAGTGTGCCATTACAATTTCTATTTGAAAATCAATACCCCAAAATGAATTTGAAAATGCATAGGACTATATTATTATCTAATATACAGCACTGCTTGTATTGTAATACACAAGGTAAAAAGCATGCTATAAGTCTTAAGTTGCGTGAAGACAAAATGTGCCCAGACAGAATGATCCTATATAGTATATACGGATCAAATTTCTCACATTTCCACAATCCACACTAAAGTATAAATTTCAATATGTAAAGAACTCGCTATAGCTTCAAATAACTTAAAAATGTAGTAAATGCCAAACGATACGTACACTGTGGTGCCATGGCTGTATCTCTGAGAACCAAACCGAGTCAACAGGCCATTTGGATTACAGCACATATGATTAGGCAGACTAATAAATCATCTTTCGGATGCAGCTATAAAAAGACCAGGAAGTCTAATTCAGTAATTGACAATGAATCCTAATCATAATTACAAAGTAATAATTTATGACGTAGCGTCTACTGCCTCCTATTATGAAAAAAATATACTAATGACAAATTGTGATCATTCATTCATGCTCATAAATATTACTGCTCAATAACCTAAGATACAATGTTCAAATAACATTTGAAATAAATAAAATGAAAACAAAATATTCTGAATTTACTCTCAGCTTTTCCTGAAATCTTTAAACTTTCCGGAGAAATATTAGCAAAACTTTTAGCCGTTTTTGATCATGTTGATATATATATCTAGAGTATTGGAAACCCTGCTATCTCCATTATTATCTGAATGCTTAATTTCAAAAATATATCTTTATCAATATTATAAATCTATATCATTTAATACGACCTATAAATACCAGGTTAGTACATACAGTATAACACACATTCTACGCACTGTTCAACAAAAGATAGAACCTAAATCGATGAAACATCCTGCATTATTAATTTGTGACATACAACAAACCAGCAGCCATCTATCGCTCAAAGTATGGAATAAATATAGTTATGAAAACGCTGTAATTGGGAAACCAGTCATTTATAGTAGATCATGTAGATATATATAATTCCTAAAAACTTTCACACATCCCAAATAAATTTGTGTCATGTGACTGTGTGTATGGGTTTATGACATTCCTTAAAACTTTGTCCCACACTACTAAAGAGCTACTAATTACAGCGGCAATCAATTCAGTACAAGCCTAGATGGTAAATTATGCACATGTATAATTGTGCGTGGAAAATGGCCGGTTGGGGAGTGCATATCAATAGTCTGAGGTCTGGCCACTCTCTGGCCACTCAAAATAATTGGATACATGTATACCGCTAGAATGGCATAGCATAAAGGCAGGAATGGAAGACTTCGATCAAGGCTCAATTGTCATGCACTTGATCTGTCAAAAGACATGCAAACATCAAGGCCACGGGGTGCAGCCATAGGGTGCATCCAAGGGGCACAGGGCGGTCGCGCCCCTCTCATGACCAGGGGCGTAGCCAACGAGGTGAAGAGTGGCCCACGTACCGTACTCCCGTTAGTACAAACAGAGACGATACCCCAGGTACTTTCTCTGGTACAAACCAGATCTAAACAAAGTTAAGGCCGATCCTGTTTGAAAAATATCAAAGATAACACCGTAACGGAGGGTATTATCGACAGGGCGGGTATTTTTAACACTTAAATTAGTTTGTTAAGAAAAAAAAACTCTTTTAAACATTTTAATGTGAGTGTCGAAAATACCCGCCCTGTCGATAATACCCTCCGTTACGGTAGTTGCATTATGGTTGATATGTTTAATTATGTTGGAGGTTTCCTAATCCAATATCTGCATCAGTGCATGTAGTGATTACCCGGGCCCGTTATTTTTCTTTTTAACTGTATTAGTCATCAGATGGGGAGGGGAGGGGGGGGGGGTTCATTCAGATCAAATTCGCTCTTTTTTAAATAAGCTTTTTTGGGGGGGGGAGCATACGCCCCTGCATGCCCATGAAAGAAAGAAAGGCATGGGGGAGGCGACCCCTAGAGGAAGTCATGCGAAACGAGGCCAGCGTCGTCTGCTTATCACCTCCAAAGGGCATTAATCAAATCCTTGACAGCCCAAGAGTCGTTCACTCCACATAAACACATAAACACTGATGTGTATTGTCGTCATCATCACTCAATAGATAACACTAGCCCTATCGTCATGGAAACTCATTATGTATAATGTACACCACTGATAGGAAATACCAGCCACTCGCAGCCAGGCCTTTTTTTGGGTATTCAGGGTCAACGATAACAAAAGTGACAAGAGATAGATCTATATATTATATATATATATTGTACCCATTTAGCGGTCTCAGGCTGGATCCTCCCGATCTAAAGATATGAAACTTTAAACTCCCTAGTCATCTCAAATCAAATAAACGCCGGGTCTCATTCAGACTTCATGTTTGTAATGAATCATAAAAATATAGACTACAGTGTTTAGTCCCATAGGTTGTGTTCTCTTCCCACGAGCCAATCCACATACATTTGACTAACATGCATTAACATATAACTGCCAGACAATAACTTGTACGATTAAACCCACAAAGTCTCTAATCAAACCCTAGAATTTTAATCATCATGGCCTTGGGCTACTTGTAATTGGGGTCAACTTATTACACCCCTTTCCCAGACTGCTGAAGGCGCCCATGTCATTAAGATGAAATTAACTTTTGTTTACAAAATTGCTAAATCGACGTTGCTAAAATGGATTCAGAAAACTTGTATTCTATGCCACATACAAATATGTAAATTCATCAGCCAAACACTGTATATTCAGCCACATTTTTGACACTGTAAACACTGTTATATCATCATAAATCAAGGATGAAAAATGTATGTATTTGTTTTAGATTTCAGACACCATAAATATACTAGAGAATCTGACAGATGTGCTGAAATTAATAAACATGCATTGTGTTTACATAACATACTTATAAGTGACATGTCAAGTTCCATGAATATACAGCACCTTAGATTAACTGCCAGTGGCACTATTGAACGATTCCAGGGTGTCCATTTCCACGAGGAGTGAATTCCCATGACAACAAGGATTAAATTCCCTTGAAAGCCATCATTTTTCCAATTTATATGCCTATGGAGCAATGTCTTTAAAATTTTCCAGGATGTCTTACTGTCGGGGGAAATCGTGAAATTACTTCTTGGTCACGAAAAATTCATAGAATTTTATAAAAATAAAAGAAGAAGAAATAAAAACATAACCATTTCCTTGAAAAAGAAAGAAAGAAAAATAGAAAAGAAAATATTCCACAAGGTCACTGTCAGTTCAGCGCAATTTCTGCTAGACCCCTTTTCACAATTAACACAATCTTATCGACACAGCCATTATCGATGTCTAGGGGTCAGCTAGTGCAGGGTTCCCTACGAGTGCAGTGTAAATAAATTACTAACGTGGCATATTGCATAATACAAGGGCGGGCAGCGCCACCCAAGCACATTGGAGTCAAACCAAGTTCGTATGCATATTCCAACATTATGGTCAATATAATTTCAATATACCTTAAAACACAAATTCACAACATATCAAACTTTATTGTCATTCAAACTATCACATTGTATAGACAGAATGAAATTAATTGGCTGACAGCTGTCTACGTGCTTAACAAATATTATTAAAAAAAATATGAAGCAATAAATCATCATAAAATCATTACAATTACTTCGACCGCACAGTACTGCCATCTATAACTTTCAGGTCTAGCTTTATCCTATTCCATTCCAATTATCTTAATAATATTGCCTTGCTTTAAAGTGTCTGAGGTGGGTTTTGAAAGTTTGAAACTCTGTTGAAATTTTTACTCGCTAAATAATTTTACCTGAAATGAAAACTTAGACATCTTTACATAAGTTATAGAAGTATAATAATCCCTACTCAGGCCTACTGCGTGTAATCAATATAAATGATAGCCCTAGACAACAAACTGCAATTTCTGTAACTGTCAATCAGAGCAACCTTAGCACGAGCCAACGCCCTGTCACAATGCTTGTAAATGCACTAGAAAGACATGCTGAAACAGCTAAAACCCCTTCTTCCTGGCTACAAGGCCTATACAAGCTGCAAGTAATTTTTGTGTTGAATGAAGAACTATGACGTCAAGGGCCCAGTGCAACCAACAGACGGCCTCCCTGGCTTACGTGATCATGTCTTCATGGCTACAATTCCTTCCCATATAATACCCTGTCTTATCTCTTTGTCGTCTTCTTTATAGTATTGCATTTTCTACTGTATGAATTCGTAAGTGCAAGCATAGCAGCATGCTATATTATGTTTTGTAGTGATTATATGTACAAAGAAAAAAAATTAAGATGAACTGTCAATCTGCTGTATTCAATTGAGAAAACAGTTTCTCCTGCCCGAAACAAAATATGGTTTATATTTGTTCTATAATTGAATGTTTCCGAGGCCACCTGTGATCCATTCTGACAATATAAAACGTCATAAGAACTTCATTGTATCATGGAGTCACTAGAGACTCCATGATTATATGCGTCAGCTCACCAAGCATAATTATGTAATGGGTGACTTACATGGGTAACAAATTGAATTGGACTGAATTGAACAAAAATACTAAATGCTGTCAAAATTAGATGACTCGATACAGTATAATAAGTATTGCGATCTTTGCTTGAGCTAGGCCTTCCAATATAACATTGATAACATGAAAGGCAAAAATAGGTCACAAATTTTGCACAAAAAACTACAGAATTAAAACCAGCCTGCATCGCAATATACGCAATACATTTGTTTTGGTATGACTTAATGCTGAATGAACGTATAACTTAAAACAGCACCTGTGAACATGTTGTCAGGGTGGCATGAGCGAGAGCACGTGCCAAATGGAAGGGTGTGCACGCGTTGTGACGTTCTTTCTTCTTTTGACACCGACTGACCCGCAATTAATAATGTCTGGAACACATGCATGGATTGCATGGACGGCCAACCAGAACTAAAACAACATCAGATTGATGGCACCAAAAATACACTCTCACTGTCTCACAAAAATGTTTCGGAGGGTAGCGTCAATTTCTGTGTAGTCGGCCATTGGTGGTGACATTGCTCTGAACTGATGCACAGCACTTCCACGACAGTGTGCCGTCTCAAATCACGCACGTTCTCAAAAAATTGAACATACATAGTTTTACCACACTGACTAAGACACTAATAATAGATCAATTCAACGAATTTTGATAGCTTTTGAATTGTCTGGCTTTGAAATACCTTAAAACATTTCCATATGCACAAGTTAACCCATGTGAAGGTGACTTACATTCAGAATTCAATCTTTCTGTATAAATCTAAACTTGTCAGTCAATTTAGCACCTGCTGTAAATAAAACTGACTTCAATACAAAGGTAAACAGTGCTAAGGACCTGCCCCCGACAGCTGTCAGCTGAGTCTAATCTAGGGAGCAGCAGAAGGCATTCTTTCAATGAAGTACCATTGAGGTCCTCAGCAAACAATGGAAGGGTACATTGAACTGTGAAGTCCCGGCAGGTCTACCCAGCCCTCCTGCAGGGAGACACCATAAAATTTCTGGAATTGCCCTGATAACAGGATAAACTAGAGGCATACTATATTTCAGTGGGGCCTAACAAACAAGACCTCCCAAATTGGCATCAACTTATTACGAGTTCAGACCACCTTGATTTAAGACCACTTTACTGGGCCCATATTGTCTCATGTGTAAAAATTCAGAATTTAGACCACCTCGATATTAAAACCACATCAGTGATTTCCAAGATGAATTTGTCTTAATTGTGGGGTTCTATTCAGTGTATGATCATGATAATGAGTCAATTAATGACTTCATATGAAGAGGCTACATTTAGCCAACACCCCCTGCACATTGCATGACAAGAACGTATGAGAACACAATTGCCTAATTGTTACACAAAAGCCAACTGAGCAATTAGTGACATTACATGAATGCGCTCTTAATCACACACACACAAAGTATGACTAATAAATAAATGATCATTTTCGTAGTATATACTATTATAGTATATAAAATAGCAGGGTTGACCATATAATAAATCATTGACTATTAGGCTCTATTCCTATATTTAGAAAGACTTGTCATGTCAGAAAGCAACTAAATATTCATGAGTATGACATTAACAGAAATATACATCGAGAAGTTTGTTCACAATTTTTCATGCCTCATTTGGCATGTTGTCAAGATACTGACAAAGATATCATCAAGATATCTCATAATGCATAAATTACAAGATCTAATCTGATAATTACTATAGATGGCAAATTCGTACAATGTCAGCTTCAAGCAATTCCATTAATTGTATTAGCAGTTTATTGCACAATGACTGCATGCAATAAGTATAGAAATTCAGAAAAAGACAAAATTAAAGCAGTGTTTAGGCCTAGATGTGTGACTGAACAGAATCTAACAATCCTAATTAGTTTGGAACTTTAAGTAGCTAGAAATCTAGTTGTTCTATTTCATAGTTATATACCATTAGTGCAAGTGAAAAATCTTCGAATTCTACTTCATCAAAATAATCTAAAAAGCCCCTAATAAGCAGAAATTATAACCCACATTCAGTACAGAAGCCACATGTAGGCCTTTGATGCTTCAGTTTGCTTTGCTGGAACAACAGGCAGAGGTTTACAAAAGCCATTGTCTGCCTCAACCTGAGCTGCCTGCTGGCTCAGCCCAAAATATTGTCAGGATTAGCCTTTGTTTACTTTGCAATTCATGAAACATCCAGTTTTTGCATACACTAAGCAATTTACAGGTGTTGACAAAACCAAAGTACACATCATCACTGTGGATTCATAAAGCAGAGCTGTGTATTAAAGAGATCTGAGACAGTTCGATTATCAACACAAGAAGCCAACCAATGCAATCCACATTCCACTTATGTTGTCTCGAGTCACAGACAGATCATCACACATTGCTATCTACTAAAATGACAAAACAAGACACTGACCATGGTCCCTCTTCCACAAGAGTCTGACTGTTAGAGCGTTTCTTTTTTAGTTGAGATTCTTGACAGGGTTTGTCAGATCGCGATCGGAGCACAGGCTTGTTGGACATCAACGGCTGCACAGTTTTGGGACTTAAGCCTGCAGCTCCGTTCATTCGCACGACTTTCAACGACTTGGGGCTCTTGTCTACACATGGCACAATCTTCTCGTGTATAAATCCATCACTGAAAGTTGTGAATTTTCTGCAAGCCTGACTACGTGGAGAGAAACGTCTATCTGAAGTGTCCTCACTGTCTTGACTGCTTGTGTTCTCCAACATGCCCCCAACACCCGCCATCTTGAACCATCCTAGCTCTGACGTCATCAATATCTGTGCAGACTTCTACACAAGTGCACAACGTGAGGAGCTGTCAGAAATTTGTTTACATCGGCAAAACACCGATTTTATTTGAAGATACTGGGTCTGGATGGTGTTGATGCAATGCAACATGTCTAGAACTGTTTGTGTTAAAAGCTGAGCGCAAAACGGTAAGCTAATAACAGTAAACAGCAGCTGCAATGACTTAATACTGACTAGCATTGATGACCTGTACGTGGTTAGGTTAGTTGGTCAGAGCGGAATCGCCCGGTGTTCAGAGCAGCCGGTATTTTAGTGCTGTTACTGTGTTAGCAGGTTGGCAAGTGAAAACTCGATAACTGTTGAGTAAATACAAATCTGCTAAAATATCGATAACTGTTGATCAGTACAAATCTGCTAAAATATTGATAGAACCACAAGCATTATTAATACGAAGAGTAACCAATTCCTGCACTGCTGCAGGCACATTTCTTCTAATTATGCAGATCTGGCGTACATGATATCTTGTGTCTTTGTAACATTTATAATTTTTGTGACTCATGTGAGGATTATAAATTTGTTTATTACTTTCTAAAATTAAGGTAACATCATGGACCACGAAGACTTGAGACAGTGGATGGCTCTAGGTTCCCATATATTTCCAGAATGTGAGTATTAAAGCTTATTAACAACTGCCAGAGTTTAAATCACAAATAATACATACTAATCAGATAAAGTATAACTTAAAGGCATTCAATTTTAATTTAATATTTTCATCACTTACAAATCATTGCTATTGCATTGCAGCATACGAAGGAGAAGCCATCCAACATCGAGCATTTGCTGGCAAAACTTCATTTGATGATATCAGAGGGTATGGGTTTGGTGACCCCTATTATGATGAGGATGTTGATGGTGATGATGATGATACTGATGAAGAGGATGAGAAAGATGATACAGATAATGTGTTGCCATCTTGGTACAACTCCCAACCATTCCAATACAACGGTCGCATGCAGCTCATTTCTCTTCCTGGTTTCATCCTCATAATTGCCATCACTGGTGATCTGTAAGTAATATCTTCAGAAGGGTCTGTGGACATATATATGCATTGACAATGGGAAAATGGCTATTGGCACTGCATATGAAGCCTCCATAGGACACTGTGGATGCTGTGGCTACAATTTGACACTCTGCGTGCGGTGACAGTATTGCTATTTATACTGGATACAGTGCCTACAGACGATGGACTCGACTGCCTCAGGTGTGGGTACAGCTAGCTGAGGGACCATCTTCTTTTCTCATGAAGGGCTCAAACTTCCCAGCAAGGAATGAGGCCTGCTTCTGGCTAGGGCTATCTTCCTGGCGAAGTGCCCACCTTGTCTTTAGCCAATAGTAAACTGTTGTATCCACTGAAAATGTGCTGACAATTAATAGCCAAAATGTCTTAAGCCATTGCATGTGCAGTGGCAATAGCCAAAATTTTTTTATAGCCACTTCATGTGCACTGCATAGTATGTGATATATCATGTAGTGTCTATAGCGCAAGCTCATTATTTTCCATCATTGTAAAAACTATTAGGTTTAAAAAGGTAAATCCATCTGTACTACTATAGATTTTTTTTAATATCTATTGATATCTTTTTTTTTTTTAATTACAGGTTGATTGGTCTTGTTACCTTTGGGAGTATTGTGATATATCTGATGCATGTTGCTGAACAAAAACATAGGTGAGTTAAAACTCTGCTTGTGTATTTCATCGTCATCCTACCAAATAAGGTCATACTCAGCATCATCATCAGCATATCATTTATCATCATCAGTGTATGTGGAGCTTGCATGGGTCTCTCTGTAACTCCTGGGATGGCATCATGCAAGCGACAAAATTTTGTCTTTATGATGCCACCCCACTTATTGTAACTATTTTGTTATAATAGGTAAATAAAATGTCTTGAGTCTTTGTGCAAGACCTTCTTAATTTACCTGAAATCATAAATATTTTTCCCTTGTTTCTTTCAGGGCTTTTATAGCATTCATAGTGATATTCTTCTTGTGCCACTTTGCGGTGCTTTATTCATTGTTTCCACTGCTATGGTAAGTGCAGCCACAGTCAATGATCATGATTATTAAATGTGTAGTGATATTAAATATCATTGGTGTGTTATTACAGTTAAAAGGATTTACTTTACATATTGCAGGGATTCTTTCTTCAACTTCTTTTTCCTGCTTTTCGTCAACGTGTTTATTGTCCTTACTGGAGCATGGATTACCTTACAGTTTGAAGAGTTCTACAGTAAAGAGATTGATGTGACAAGGGTAGCGTTACTTTCTTGCACTAAGTTCTTTTGATTGAAAATTACTTCTCTCAAACAGAGAACTTCCTTTTTTAGGTCTACAGGTTTTCATAACATAGTATTTCAAGGAAGTAATTGGGTTTTAAGCACTATCTGTGACCCTTTAAACAAATCATCAGAGGTCAAGTTATTTTTCAATAGAATTATCATGTTTAAATGATTTTTATATGTTTCAGAAACTTGAAACCTTCCTGTACTGCGGTTACCCCTTGATAAACATCATAATCCTAACCTGGGTGGCATCTGCACTAACTCGTGTCCAACTGGCTCCATATTTTCTTCTTTTGTTTGGGTAATATAACTTCTTTTGAGTGCAGTTTCATATACCCTGCACTAAGTATGACTGTTTGAAAACTGCAATATCTTGGAAAATATGAATTGACTCCATATATACAGTAATAGTTCCATGAAAATATGGTAGACTCTACTCTAGACAGCTGTAGCAACCTATTTCTGGCTGGATATGTAACTGGCTAAAACCAGCTAGTGCCTGTCTACTCCCAGCTTATAGTCATTTTACACCTATCACCACTGAAAAAAATATAAACCTTGGTAAATGTGAGAAATTTGTCTTATATATCATAAATGTATTTGCAATAGACATGCATCTTTTCCACAAGAAATTACAAATATTTGTAACTCTCAACTTATGTCCCAGATGGTGCTCCATGTAATTTTAGATCTGGCTTTGAGTAGCCAGCTATAGCCAGACAGTTCCCTTTAGTGCCAGGTAGTATCATATATATACATATATATATATAGTATCATATAGCAGAAGTTGTCTAGCTTTGTCAAGGTTTAATTTGAAATATATTGTTTTTGTTTTTTTCAGATTTTGCATCCTTCAGATATTTCTCTATCCTGCAAGGTCATCCTTTGTCAAATCAGGAATTCCCAAAGAATCAAGAATCTGTGAAATGATACTTGACCCAGGTTTTGTAGGGCTCATGGGCTTGCTTTATGCTGTTGGTCCACCTATTCTGTATGTAATGATAACAGTAGCCACAAACCCCAATGGGTTCTTCACATTGAACACTGCAGTAAGTTTGATACTTTTGTAACCTTGACATGCATTAATTATGTAGGGTTTCGCTGTAACTGACATGATGTCATCCTGTTTTCAGACTGAGGTGACCTTTCTAGGATTTTCAAGTTTTTTTCTATCCACTTTGTTGGATCTTCGACCATTTTTCCAGGAAGCAGGTACAAATATTTTCTGCTGGGTTTAGTGCAGTATAGCGGACCCAAATCTATGCCCATATTTGGCGTCCATTAAAATAAAATTTTTATCAAATATTTCACATATTTGAAGTTCTAGCACAATTAAAATAACATTTGGTGTAGAATAGTGGGGGTTTGGGGGCAGTAGCCCCCTAGAAAAAAGCATAAATAAACTGTCTTTACCGTGAATATGAAAACCGCCGTCATAACTACATCACTTTGTGACGTCATAAATGATTTCAAGCACTTTTACATCATAGGCCTCGCAATGAAGCTTGTTAAATATGGTTATGAATCTGGGTCCGCTATACTGCACTTTTTCCTTTCTGCTTTATTTGACTAGCTGTAATAATTAAAGAATTCATGAATACTTCTGTCCCAGGCAGCACAGATATTTTGGACTTGTGCTATTTTCAGATGTAAGCGTTGCATTTGTGAATCAAGTACGATGGGTCTGCGGTGTACTTGGTTTGTTGCTCCTCAGCCCAACCTTGACATTGCATGGTCTTCAGCTGTATTTACTGCCCTGGTTGTCTGTAGCAATCATCGTCCATGCCTCATATGCCTATTTGATATCTCACAGAAAAACAAAGGTAATTGATCAAATTCTTTGTTTGAAATGTAAGTGCAAGAACTGTTTGTTGAACTATATTGTCTTCTCTTTTAACCACACTATTAAAATACCTCTTTTTTCAAATTTTTCAGATCTACGGCAGCTTCGCAATTTTATCTCTCTTGGGTTTACATGTTTTTGTATTTAACAAATTGCCTTGGCAAATGACGTATCCTTTGAAGGAAAATTTAATTGTTATCTTATATGAATGTCATAATTTTTTGTTTAAAATCTGTAAGAGATAATTCGATGATCAAGAAGGTTCCTTGACTGCTTTCAAGATATTATTTCTCTTCGGGATTGGTGCATATCAGTGTTGCGAATTTATTGATGTTCACCACATGTGTACTAGGAATGCTCGTTGTTTATTTATCTGTGTCTGGTCCCAAAGAGTTATTCAGTGGTGCCTTTCTATTACATACAATAGGCAAGTAGTAATATTTACTCATATATCGCATAAATTTAAATGGGTCATTCCACAGAAACGATGCACTTTTGGCATTTCAAGTGCACAAAATGAAATTTTCAATCTTTCAAAAATCCATCTAAATTATGCATTTTCATTCCAGTGTAGTAATGTATGAAAATGCATTATTTTGATGGATTTTTGAGATTGAAAATTTCATTTTTGTGCTCTGTAACATAATAACAAAACATTTTTCATCTTAAATATTTAAATTGGTTGGTCATGTGACCTGTTAAGTCAGCCATTACGGTAACAGGAAGCAAGTAACAGGATTGACATTTAGGGAAACTTTATGCAATATCTGAAAGGGAAATGCAGGGGTTACTGAAGTTTCCATTCCATTTTGTAATAAAAGGGTACTTTCAAAATTGCTTTAAAGCTATTTTCTGTGATAAATAGCTTTCTCATCAACTTGGTAACAGGAATGACGTACATAAAAGTCACCCCCTGCCAAAACAAACCGTTTTCTTTAAATATTGAAAAATATTTGAAATTTGTAAGATAAGCAGACATCCTGAAGTCGCCCATATCAGTGCTGTCATCTCCTGAAAAGAAGTACACAGACCTAACAATTTTTGTTTTTCATCTAGCGGCAATACCATGGTAACAAAGGGGACATTGATTCTGTGGACAAACTTAAACAAATGGATAATATCACTGGAACTGCAACTATTTAAAAATTTTCTTCACCAGTTTGAAATTCAACTTCTCCTGATTATATATGTGAATAAATTATTTTTAACTTACACTCATTGAGCAGGGTAAAGCGATATGTAAAATGAGGTGTGGGACATGCCATTTTTGCTGCCTTTTACAGCAAAAAGTCGAAATATCAGTTATAACTGCACCGTTTCTTTGGAATGACCAAAATTATGATGTCACCTGGTTGTTAACATTATTGCTTAATATTATGTTTTTATTTATTTTTTATCACAGTATTATTGATGTGTGAGCAGATACTGCTGAGTAGAGGAGCGTATCCTCTCATCCTCATGCTAATTACTGCAGCGGCTGTTATATATGCGGGATTCAGGTAAACACTTGCACTAAAACTGTCTACATTTGCTTTTGATTTCTGTCAATTTGTTCATGTATTAATATTTCTAATTTGACCTGTATTTATTAGACTGCAGCATAGTTCAAAGTTAAGTAAAACGGTCAATTGGATAATGGTGTCTGTCCAACTCACGAAGACTCTAACTGTATGTGAACATGTGGTGGCAGCTCGCTTGCATTTAAGTACAACCGTCAACTCCACCTGGGGGATGTATTGCTACTCGTATCTTGCCCTGTTGCTCTTCATGCTCTTTGCAACCAAAGCCCTTTTCTTTGAGGACAGTCCTGAAATCTCATTTAACAAGGTAATTTAATTGGTAATCTTTGTTAATATTTCATTGGAATATTTTGCTTTTATTTTTTAATGTGCCGATATATAAATGCATTATTCCTGTTGTTTCAGTGGCAGCTATATGTGCTTGGTAGTGGTTTCACAACTTCCCTTCAGACACACATGTTTCTACCCTATATTTATTGGATATTAATCGGCTCCATGCCATCTATGTCTGATGTTATGGGTAAGATATTCAATATACCTAACTTTCCATGGTATCCCTATAGTTGCTATATATATCATCATGTATATTTGCTTTTCAGCTGTGGCATTTGGGCTTGTCAGCATAATTAGCATCCGCCTAGGAATGCAGTATCCATCGTCCTGGATCGGTGCACGTTATGTAGGGCCCACCTTACTGGCCATGGCTGTGACAGTAGCACATCTGCAGCCTCAAGCTGACTTTGAGTGGTAAGTTAGTTTATTAGTCTCTTAACCTGGTAGTCATGTAGGGCTCACCTCTACTCCTTAGGAGTGGGTTGCATTGCCTATAGGTAACAATTAACCTTTTATTTTATTTTATCATAGGTATCCCACTGCGATGATTTTCAGTCTTTGTCTATTTGTTTTTGCAGGAAAGAAATCTGGAAATGGTTGATAGTATGCTCTGTATTAGCCTGGTTCACTCTCTTGCCTCTCATAGCAAATATACGCAATACTGTAGTGATCCTCATCCTGTCTATTCCGCTGGCAGCACCACCATCACTGGTACTAATGTACATGGTATGTAATAACATTAATATGCTAGTTTTCGCATTTTATTCATTTCTTCAATTATAAAACTGACACCTCAACCTTATTGTCTTGAGCTGATATAACTATAGTTTATTTGCCATGAGTTATTTCCAATGGCAATAGTTATTTTTTGTATGAAATGTTGTTGTTAATGTTTGATTTGCTTGCAGGGTTTTGGCGAGGACTACAGCATCATAACACTAATACTGTCACCATTGCTAGGTTCTGCTCTTGTTGGTCTAGTCATGATAGTCTGGAGAGGCGGATCTGGCGTGTACAAGAAAGCCTTGCTTCTGTAAGTGTAATAAATCACTGTATAGTTGTTGCTTCATGACAATGCACTTGTATAAGCTCAATAAAGTATTTTCATTTATATCTAAAAGATATTAATGCTCTCTTTTACAGAATCGCAGCTAGCATATTGATGATGTTCATGATAGCAGCAGTTCAAGGCCACACTGACATAACAGTTTTTGTGATGGCAGCAGTTTGTTTGATAGTCATTGCCACCAGCACCAAAGCTATCAACTTGACTCTTGTGGTAACATTGATTTTATGTTGCCGTACATTTCAACTACATAAACTAATTCTATTATATTAATAATTATTATGCAGTGGTTGATAACTTATCAAGACTATTATTTCAGAACTTGGATGTGGATGCACAAATCGATGACCACAAATCAGTGCTGGCCTTAACCGGAAATATTTGTAGTTGTGCCGCATTTGTCATTCTATGTTGCCTCAGTCACTATCGGGATGCTATATATGCAGAAATAATGGTTAGTTTGGGTCATGTTTCAATTTCTCACCTATAATAATACCTCCATACAATATGTGTGATTACATTACTTTTTCTTTCAGACTGTTGGAAGCTCAGGAGTATTACTCGCCTTGCACCGGGAAGGGCCGCTGAGCGGACTGAGAAAGGGCAGCATTTATGCCCCCATTGTGACAGTCACTGCCTGGGTGTTGTGGTGGTCCAGTTATAATGCTTGTCTTTTGTGGTCTTATAAAATCCCCGTTCATATGCTGACTGGTTTCGTTGAAATGACATTATTGCTAATGGGCATTCTACATTACGTTTCTATTATGCCAATCCTGTGGGTTGGCAAACACATTATGCCAGACAAGTTAATAGTATTCCTTCTGCCACTTCAGTTTTTCCTTCTCATTTTTGCCAACTCCTACTGGGCCTGGCTCTTCATGTTATTGTCAGTATTAACCACATTATGGACAGTTGTATTGTCAGGAGCTGAGGCATCTCCTCAGCCTAGTAACAACTCTATGTAACTTATATATAAGTGTCTTTGTAATTATAAGTGTCTTTGTAAGTCAAGAAACTGCAGCTGTGATAGATTCATAATCACCTTATACAATGGTCTTTAGAAAGTATTCTAATTTTGTCAATGGCATGTTGATGCCAGCGTTGCATTTAAGTGTGTGTGTTTGTCTGGAGTACATGAATGGATTGTAACCTAGCAATATGCTATGTTCACTGTACTTTGTTGTTTGTATACTATGTAGATTGTCCAATTTCTGATTGCAATCAAATACAACTCCTTGTGAAAAGTATTGATGGGTTTTGTGTTGATTAACCAGTTAAATCCTGGCTTGGTGCAATATCTGACAGCACAGTTGAAACATAACGATCTAATTTTGAAAGACAATTTATATATACTGAAATAGATGCCAACAACTGAACTCAGCGCAACACTGTTGACAACATTGAAATCACCAGGCTATTCATATAGTTGGGATTGAATTGTTTTCACAAATAAATGGGAACTTTCTATCATGCAAAAAAGCCATTAACATTGACATGTTAATTAAAAAGACATGGTGACAGCATTGGAATTTGATGATGAACCATCATTGCCAGCTACTACATATATGTAATTCAGGAAATATACCCATCTAAGACACAGTCTGTGCTGCAAACTGAGCAGCACAATGAGCATGAAAGAGAATGCACGACTCCGTCCGAAATTAACACTGGCAGACAAATTTTGTCCTTGAAAAAGCCAAGCTGCAGATTATAAGACAGGGACAAATTGTCAAAGACAAGATAATAATAACCTCCAACAACTATCAACATTTTTATCAGGGCTACTGAGCCGCTACTCTGTGGCATCAAAGATAATATCAATCTGCATATGGAGCAAGGCATTACAGGTTTCACCTACAAACAGCTCCACTGAGTGTTCCTCCAATAATAGGGTGTGCACAGCCAAAAGGGGTATAACTTATGAAGCAGAGTCACATACTTCGTAAAAGTTGGATTCAGCCATCTGGATTATTTTCTACACTTTAGAAGCAAACTAGGGTACCACACCTGAGAAAAGTAATGCAGCATTAATTGCCACATTGTACATGCAACATAGAAGCACGGATTATAATTTCCACATTTTTAATCATCCACATCAAAAGTATTACAATTTTTCTACCCATTTCATTAAATTACAACAGTTCATATATTTTTTTTACAAAGTATCACATTTTTTCAGCACGCATTACAGATGATGAATGTATGTACCATTTACTTAAAATGTGACCAACATACGAAAAAGTTGAAACAACAATATGAAGATCCCTGTGATAGACAATGATAGAAATATTTACATCTTTTAAATACGGTGTAACAGTGATTGTGCTCACATATATTCTGCTCTTTTGTACCCAAAATAAATTGCATCATGAATATATTAACAAAATCATAAAAATGTTATGTACAGATTTACATAAGCAAATGCCATGTAATTGAAATGTCTTTACAGTGTCGTACACTCACAAGATGTTCTGTCATCACACACAAGAAAATCGTTAGTGACGAGAGAGACAAACTATATAGGCGCAGGAAATTTCACCCATATTAATGGTTACATAAATTTTGGACAGTCATTGTACAAACAGAAAATTGCGATGACACATATAGTTAACTGGTTCATAAAATAGATTTGCATAAAATCACAGTAAGATGATGATATAATCTAAAATAAAATGTATGATGAGAAGTACCCACGAAAAAATAATTTGATATATTTGTTATTACATCAATAAAGCACATATCAAAGACCAGCTTAAGCTATAACAGAACAAATATACATTTATAAAATTTTCATAATTTTAGAAATCAGTTGCTACTGATTTGTTTCAAAACCCTCACCTTGAAATTCTGACATTACAATACCCTTCAATATGAGCAATTCCTCAATTTACATTCAGCCAAGTGCCCAAGTCAATTAGGAATGTTTTGCCTATTAATAAATAACCAGCTTCACACTGGTCAAAAACATAAACACTGATTACTTATTTTCAATCACAATCTGAATACAGCTGTACACTGTTAGTATACTTAAGTTGATAACATTTCCCATTCTACGTGGTTAAACTACTGTTAATATACTTCCATGTTTCACTTGTTTTTGACAAGATTCTCTTTCGGAAATAGCATGTATTACTAACAGACACCGTTCCTCTCTTAGATCAGTGCATGACCACAATAACGACTTAAAATTAATTTGAAAGAAAATATAAAGTTCATAGATGGCAACCAATGGCACCAAGGCTCACAGGTTCCTAAGACCAAAGTCAAAAGTAAAATCAAATACAAAGTTTGAATATGGCTATTCTTTCGTAGGTGTGTATCATTGTCCATGACAAATCAGTTTGTCAGCATGAAGAAAAATAGCATAAGTAGAAAGTTCTTGCGAAGATGAGCTGTCAGATATACGGGACGTAGGGTGCTGGGTTCACGGGAGCACGTGACTAGTGGGCTCCTTCTTTGTTTTCTTTTTTAATCTACAATTGCTAATTTATGTCCCTGTTGCTAGGAATCCAATTTCTTCCAGTCTATATCACCTAAAATCCATTGCTGTGATGGGCTACCTGTACAGGGACCTGAAAGACATTAACAGAAATGAAATTAGTATGTTCAGTTGTTCATACAACAGAATCATCATTTCAGTTGACTGGTGATTGTTTGGTTATGTTTGGTAACCAAAGAGGTGTTGTTCATCCTGCATTCTGTAGAGACTGTTTAAGCTCAGAAAGCATTCGATAATTCAGGAGAAAATATGTAATTTTAATTGCCATAAGAACACAGATGAATTTTGTTGTGGGTGGACTCATTTTTATTTGTAAGTATATTTAATTGTATTCTGAACTGAATAGCCTGCTTTATTGTATTATGAATAGTATGGCTTATCAATCACATGTCTATGAATTGTCATACAATGAGATATAAATATAAATATTAGTATTCCATTTATATTGACTTTAGATAATTTATAGATATTGTAATTTATAGTTTATACAAATGGGTGATATTGTGGTATTTTAATTGTATGCAGATTCACCATTTCTTTATGATTTGTGAGGAATTAAGTGGAGTTTGAAAATATATACCAAGTCAAGTCCTATATCACACACACAACAACAGAAATAGTTAAATATGGTACTGATCCATATATCAATGATGAAACATGTAGCAATGTTACGTTTGTTATAACTAATTCAATTAGCCAGATTTGATAGATCAAAATATAGCATTAACTAACAAGGCTAGACAAATTCTCATACATGTACTAATTATAATTAAACACTCAAAAGCTAGGCTTTTCTAGTTAAATTCATCCTTTCTGGGCTTTAGTTAATTTGTTTTGTGAAAGCCAAAGTTGTCGTTTTGTTTCTTGGTTCGCAGCCATAATTGATTTGTGCTAATCGTTCCCAGGAACTACTGATATGTGTGGTCAAGCTTCATTAGCTATCATTAATGCAAAACTTCCTGTTTCTATAAATTCTAAGTTTTGAAAATGTTACCAGGAAATGTCCTGAAACGTTTTACAAAATAGCTGCAACCGCAACCTAATTGATAGCATAAGCTGACACATTTAGATAAAAACATATAATTACAATCACAGGATGAACTGCAGCTGCTTGGTTTCTATTATACTTATACGCCTCCTGAAGGCAATTTCATTAAAAAGGGGGTGCTCCATGGACATACAATAAAGTTTTCATGAATACGAAGAGTATAAGATGGAACAAATTATACAGAGTCAATTATTAAACAATTATTGAAAGAATGTAAGAAGAAAAGGGAAGTTGGAGATGGTGAACACCTTTTTTATGTAACTGCCCAATGAATTAAAAAAAAACCATACCTATAGATGGAGTATCTCTTTCAGTGGGACTAGGCTTATCCAAGCACTGGTTACTATTAGCATGGCGTATAGTTAACGTCTGAAAATACCAAACATGGCAATAGTACACAATTTGGTCCGACCTGAGTATAACAGTGAAATAAGAAATTTGTCTTCATGTGGCTTAATTTGAATGTAAATGAAACATTTATAAGTTTGAAATGCCACACAACAATCATGCTAGAACTAAGAAACAAAATTTAGTGAACTCAAATAACATGATAGCAAAATAAATTGGAGTGATCATGTTTCATACTAAGATGGAAGTACTAGGAATGAACAACTAAACTAGAAGACATGCAGGTCTTCAAGCACAGGAATGCAGACATTTATCATTGAATGGAATGATCAGTTACAGAGGCTGGGAACTTGATTCCTTGTATTACCTGTCTATTATACTCCCAATGTTGATTGCCACCAAGGCCGTGGCATTTGAAAAACTTGACAGGACCTGAGCGGCTGGATACGTCCAGACACAAATCGTCCGTCATGATCTCCCTCTTCTTGGTGTAGGAGAAAACCTGAGAATGGGAGACAGAGGAAAGTAATGCATGACCTGCGGAAGAATTAACCTGACCTTGCCTCTGCAGCAGACATGAGTGACCTAAAGGATGAGCGTCATGCACAACTACAACATCAGACACAAGCATGCAGACTGAAGCAATATCACAGTGAAAAGATAGGTGGGCCCTTAGGTTGGGTTGTGGGAGCCTCCGGGAGGAGCTGAATATACATGCAAGGTGGCAGCACATGCATGCAGACAGGTGGCAGCACATGCATGCAGACAGGTGGCAGCACATGCAAGGCAGCAGACATTACCTTACGATCATAATCCCACAACTGGTTACCCCCTAGACCATGGCACTGGTAGAGCTTCACGGGACCAGCTATGGCGGAAACATCCAGACAGAGGTCGTCAGTCTGGAATGCTTTCTTCTTAGTGTAGGAGAAGATCTGACATGTTGCAAGACAAGGAGAGAAAGCCAAGGTGTTATTGCCCTTATACCAACCATTAAAAGCAGCTCAACCTCACCAATATTGCGCTTAGTAACCTTACCAATTAACAGACATCCATCTTACTTACTATGTATTGAAAGCAATATACGGAACCATACAGTGTTTGCAGAAGTGTTTAGGAGTTAGGATGTGCAAACGATGCATGTGCAAAACTATCAAAGATCATCTCACACACAATTACATAGATTAGAAAGCACTTTACAAGACAAGCAAGAATCATCCTTACACAGAACATTGTCCATAATTTGTAACTTCAGGGTTAGTATAAAGCCATAGCATAAAGTCATAAAAGGAACCCCCATATCTCATTTTAAATGCTGTTTATTTTAAGGCATGAGCATTCAAGTTAAGCAGTGCAAAATGTAAATATATGCAATATATAAAACATTCCCAATGTATCTTAAGCATAAAAGCAACACAATAAATACTGCAATTACATTGTATTTGAATATGCCAGTTTTATGCTAAATCAATTAGCGAAACAGAAAAATTATCAATTGCTCTATTTCCAAATGTTTTAGTACAAGGTAATGAAGGAAGTCAGAATGTGCATGCTGCCTCAGGTTTTTTTTCTTCTGGAATCATAAGTTAACATTGTGTAGGAGTTACAGACGCGAATAAGCAATAACGAGGAAATTACTTTACCTGATTGCCACCCATTCCATGGCAGGTGACCATGCCCACCTTCTCCCCTTGCTTGCGACCCATGCTATCCAGGCATAGGCCACTCTCTTTATTTCTTATCTGTGGAGAAGATAAAAGCAATACACCATTAACATCAATTCTCTTCATACAACATTTAAGCTGTATGAATACACTCAAAATAGGCCAACTATAGCTGTGTTATCTATTCGTCTGATAATGTTTAAAACTTTTGAACATCTGAACTTGTTGAAAATTTGTAATTCTAGTTATGATGACACTTACCTCCCCCAGGGAGTAATAATCTAAGGGCATCTGGGACTCAGGGTATATATTTTCTAAGTACCATCTAAAACTTTTGCATTTTAATCTCTCTCTCAATGCTCTGCGCTCTGACACATCACCGTAGTCAGTATTTTTTACACCTGAAACACAACAAAAACTTCTTACAAAATGGCACTTAGAACAGTGTGTAACATCATTTGTGTCAACACACGTCCAGAAATTTCTCATAATAATAGACGAGTGATATAGATTAAAGCAATAAAATAAAAATATGTACAACATTTTGTAAGTTCATAAAAACATATAATTGGTAAAACTTAAATAAATAAAAATAAAAATAAAGTCCTCCACCGGAAGCTTTTAATTCTAATTCAAAGATCTTTAACAACCACATCCAAATTTACAAAGTAGTATAATTAATTATGCAAGAGCGAATCAGTTCATATGCAAGAGCTACGGTCACTATAACTACAGAAGCAAAACACCCCTAATGCCAGTAATTAGACTTTCATCAAATGACTATGTTCACAAATATCTAATACCATAAAGAGAAATATCCATATGAAATATTCATGCAGCATGCAAAGTGCTCCGAATGTTTCATGCGTGTAAAAACTGAAATATTAGTTGATGTGTGCAAATGGAAAATTAGGAATTGGTAACTACCAACACGCACAACAATGCACAAACAAAATCTAGAGACGGTGCAATTAAACCAGCAGCAGCAGCTACCCCCGATGATCCTTGTTAGTAAAAGTAGAGTGCAAGACTCAGCTGGCCAGTTTCTGTTGACAATGCAGCTGCCATGGTCTAACCTGGGCTGATTTTGTAATAGAATTCCTTGTGTCTGTCCATCCAGACCTCAACAGTCCTCAGGGTGTTATGATTCAGGATCTTCACCACTCCCCCCGGCCAAGAGTATGGGGAAACTTTTCGGAAGACATGGCCGACCCTGGAGCAGGTGGAGATGAGCACCCGCCCACCACACATCCAGACCTGAAAACAATCTGGCTGCTAGATTCATTCGTTCTCTGGTAGCTGCTTCTAAGTCCCTTCCCTCATCAGTCCATGTCTGACAACTTGATGGTTAGTTACATCTGGTTTGACTTGGATTGGCTGATTGGTCCGACCTCCTAACTTAGTGCTGACATAAAGCTATACTACACACAAAACAATGGGCAATATGACTAGAACACTTATCCTTGCAGCATCAGATTAACCTATGGACAAGGGAACAACACCATGCAAAAAATATACATAAGTAACAGTGGTGTCAGTAACTTTAAACAAGGTCTTCATAAATTAAATAATTTGAGGATATCTAATTCGGTTTTCCAATTAATAAATGTCAGAAAAAGACATCAATCAACTTCAGTGCCAAATGAAATCGATGTCATCAAGCAACCACTTACTGACACCAGTGCAACTGTAACATTCCCACAAATACGTAAAATTAAAATATGGAAAACACAAACCACAGTGAATGCTAAATGCAGGATCACACAAAAGGAATATTTCCAGGGGGAAAGCAATTCTAGTGTGAAACGTCCATGCGCTTAGCTACGTATCAATCTAACCTGGATTAATTTTATAATAAAATTCTTTCCACTCGTCCATCCATACTTCTGCAAGGCGAGCATTATTGTGGTTGATAATTTTGCCTGTTCCTCCAGGGAACGTATATGGCGTAGCTTTTCTAAATACATGTCCCACATGTGAGCATGTGACGATGAGTAAAGTCCCCTGGCACATCCATATCTGGGTTGGTCAGCAAAACCATCACCAGCGCGCAATAGACAGAAGAATAATGTGTTAGTAAACATAATTACCACGAGTTGGGCGTACAAAAAAAAAGTTTGCATATAAGCATATTTATTATCTCATTACCAATGCTGACCAAATCATTACATTCTATCAACCTCAGAGAGTACACAACTGGTGCAACATAATACCAATTGTTAACAATGCAAATTATTCATTACACACCCCTTCACAGCAAAATCATTTGTTTGATATCATTGAATGATTTAATCATGAGTTTAAAATTTACTTACCCTAAAAGACATTTCTAAATTTTCACCACCCCAAATGTCCATTCCAGGATCATATGAGCCAATTTCATAAAAGTAATCCCGGTCAATGGAGAACAGCCCACCAGCCATTGTTGGAGACCTACAAAGAGAAAGACAGCATGATGTTTATCCGTCAATCAATTTCGCAAGAGCAAATACAACACAATGTCTATTCAAAACACCATCACACTCAGCATCTTTATCATCCCATGCAAATATACACAATGGGAACTTGTAATGACAAAATATTGCACGTGTAAAAACCTGAGCGGTAAACTGCGATCTCCACCCCTCCTCTCCATCTCTCTCTGAGGCACCGGATACCAGCGGAAATTCAGCTTCCAGTTAAATCCTCCCCAGGTCATATCTGAGCCCGTGATGTACTCAAACGTCTCATCACTAATGACATCAATAATGGGACACACTACTGCAGTCCTGAAATATAACATGACATTGTCAAGGTTATGAGTGATGAAAAGTTTGTAGTTTCCTTATTTATGGGTCAATACAATACAAGTACATGATTGAATACCAAATAAAATAAATTGCACCAACTTGTCTTTTCTAATCTCTTCCATCAGTGGTTCTAGCCATCCCTCTGTGCACTCGCAATGTGCATCTAAAAACGTAATGACTTTACCCTTTGCTCTTCCCGCACCTGAAATGTATCAAATGATATTCTGATATTAAATGGAAAGGTTAAAGTAACAATGCTCATGCAAAGAGTCATGATCTACATAACATCAGAAATGCCATCTCGTATCAGTTTCAACAACTTGGCGACTGTAATGCAAGTTTCAGATGACAAATTTGCAACAGGTGTTGGATGTTACTTAAGCAAGGGAAGCAGCAAATCAGGGGGGACTGAGTCAAATCAGTCGGGGTGGAGGATAAATGGAGCGAGTAAGAAGGCACGGCAAATGCGGAGGAGCTAATGAGGCGGTCGTGGAGGACAGGTGGAAAGACGGCAGACCAGACAAGCAAAGAGAGGAGGGTGGATTTTACAAGACAAGCTACTCTGCAGAGATATCCTCATTTGCCAGATGTTTCAAAGGCAAACATCAACTCTTTTATAGATGGTAATCATAGTACTGAACACTGAACACAATAACACTGACATGACTTACCTTTTAACCTGGCTCGAATTAATCCACTTCGCTTGCCCATTCTTTCAACATACACAGGTACCTCTAGTTTGCTAACATAATCTTCTAGTTCCTTACCAAGAAAATCTGCAAAGTACATTGAAGTTTCTGATTAAATAGCAAACAACAAACGAATCTCTTCATGAAAGTAATTATCTTTTCTCAAGGTTAGTGCTTTTCATTTCCACTCATTTTAGTCAACTTCTTACTGCTTTAGAGTTTTCTAAAAATCATATTTTCATGATTAAGTGGGAATTATAAAGATGTAAAAGTCTTACCTCGCTCACTGGCATCATCTACCAAAATAATCTCTTTCAATAAAGGCCTTGGCGAGCGATTAATGACACTGCGAATTGTACGCAGTAATGTCGTCCATGCTTCGTTGTGAAACACTATTACAACACTAGTGTCTGGTAGATCACTAACTGGATGGTATTGCTTGCGTTTACACCTAAAAAAGAATTAGAATCACATTTGATTTACAAGTAAAACATATTTCTATGATACAAGCAGTTTTAATTTTAGAAGGATAGAACTCTTTTTTATGATTCCCATTATGTCAACTTATTTTAAGATATCACCCTTTCAAGGCATTTAGAAATCCAGGGTATCAATCATTAGATTATATTTGATATTTCCATATAAAAGACTCTGATCAACCATAAAAGCTTGCCACAAACATGAGCATTTATATCACTATTAAAAGACAGGTAACATGCAATTTACAACATTTGAAGTCGTGATATAATATGCACAAGTATACAACTTCAGGAATAGTGTAATTGCGCAAGCTCATTTTTCATAGTTGAGAAGCATAGAATTTCAAAGACCTTGAGTCTTCTTTCCTTCCACTTGTGCCTAATTAACTTCGGCACATCCACTACGTCTTTATGTTACAAAACAGACACAACTGCATGAAACAGACAGCCGAGGTAAAACAAAGTTCACCTGAACATCAACATGGAGCGAACTTCAAACGAAGCAGACTTGGCTGCATAGCAAAGCAGTGACATGTTACAGATTGCCAAAAGGAGCTGGCATGCAACCTGTCCACCTAGTGAATGTATTAGCTCTGGCTATATACATGTAATTGTATAATGCATACATTCTAGATTACCCTCCAGGGTCTGTATCACTTTAGAGCACTTCATTGAGGCATGAAAATGGTTACAATTTAGTGAAATAAAAATACATTTTACAGTTTTACACAAACATTGTTTTGAGTTAAGTTTAAGCCCAGCCTGCAATCAAGAATGGCTTTTGTATTAGACTTGGGACTTGCAATAGGAATAGGACATGCATGTACTAATTACTGACTATGCTTGGAAACTTGGGAGCAGTTGTTTACAACTCCTCTTTTCCCACACATTTAGTATGATTTACACGACAGAGTAAACCAGATCAAGCCATAGGTTATCAAAATGACTTCAAATTCATTTGTCGGCAATTGACATTTGCATCATCAGCAAGTCTCATTATTTCTTCGCTGACTATGCTAATGAAGAAATATATCCGCCTATGACATTTACTGGCATTGAGCCCTTGTTGACATATATTAGAAGTATGATGCAGTGGCGGTGTCAGGTAGACTTCCCGAGCATCATTTCTTCTCTAACTGCCTTCATTATACAGTATCTTTGGGGGTCGATCCTAGATAAGGTTGTCCAAATTCATCATGTCACATTTTGTGCCACACCATGGCACACGCCATTCATCTCAGTAAAGCTTGTAGCAATAATTACAAAGACAAACACAAGCCAGGAAGAAGAATAGGGCTGTCAGATTAATGGCACATGTCAATGTATCCACATATGAAATGATTGGGTGACTTGTGTTTCGTATCTCAACCATCTGGCGATACACTATGAAGCAGAGCAGTATCAAGATGGACCTCCCATTTCCTCCCAGCAGTGGACGGCATCCGGTGCAGCCAGGAGGCATCAGATCGGATCTTCAAAAGGGAAGCGGACCGGTCTTTATCGGACAGGCCACGGCATCTGTTTATTGCCTGTCATGATAAGAATAAAGCAGCCATTATGGCCATCCATCATCATATCACACCTTCATCACCATCCCTATCCTTATTGCCTTTTTTCTACCCTAGCCTCTGGCATGTAATTATACCAGCACAGGCAGGAAATGCATTCTCTCTCCTTTTTTCTATTACTGCCGAAAACATGGATAATACATTATTGCAGAAGCAAAGCACAGCCCTGCAGTTCTACCGCTCAGCAAAGCTAACAGCTAAAAGCATTGCTTTGTCAATTGTGAGATCAACTTTTCAGGACAAAGCTTTTACAATTTCAACAAGTGGGGTCATGTAAAACAAACTCAGGCTTAATATTAAACCCTACGCTTTCAGTGAAACTGGAAAAGCTTCACAGTAGCGTCATCAGCTAGACATGCGCAACTGCCAGAGATGCCAGATCAATTGTCTGCAAACTGTGATATAATAGTTCAGATCTTGCAATAATGAAACCGATGAAGAGTTATCTGTAATTTGCTAGTCATAAACATGGAAATCAAATATAAGGAAACGTGGCATGTTTTTATGCATGTCATGCATTACTGGTAAATAAGATGTACAGATTCAAAGCACAGACCAGCAGCAATTTATGCATATCTGTAAATTCACTTGGTGAACCAAATTGAGGTCAGAAAGCCAAGACAACAGTTGAGTGGAGCATAAGACAAGAGTGTCATCTTCCTTATGGTATAACGGGTATCAATTCCCAAGGGGTTGAGCATGACAACCTCTCTGGTGAACAGCATCAGTATTCATGAGCCACAGGACATCGACTCACACAACGAGAAGGCAACTGTGGTTCGAGGAGGTCCACAAGGGCCACATTGGGTTTCTTGAGGTCCACTGCCATAGCACGTAGAAGGTCACAGAAGAGGGTCACCGAGATGGCCTATCCAACACAGACCCAGTGGAATGGAGCAGATATGTCTTCTATCATATAACCCACTTGATCAGCTGTGCCTTAATCTCCCAGCAAAAACAGGACATATAAGTAAATAAGGGACCCTTAAACAGTGTTCACACACAGAATACCCACTACACAAAATACATCACAGGCCAAAACTGGGAGCACGTCAACCTCTAACTGTCACCACAATGAGTGATTTCCACAATATTGCAGGGAGGAAGCAAGAATTCCACCAAATATCCTCCACAATCAATCCTCCTGTAGCAGCCATGCTACATGCTACATGCTAATGAAGAAATATATCCGCCTATGACATTTACTGGCATTGAGCCGTTGTTGACATATATTAGAAGTATGATGCAGTGGCGGTGTCAGGTAGACTTAAGAGTCTTCCCGCGCATCATTTCTTCTCTAACTGCCTTCATTATACAGTATCTTTGGGGGTCGATCCTAGATAAGGTTGTCCAAATTCATCATGTCACATTTTGTGCCACACCATGGCACACGCCATTCATCTCAGTAAAGCTTGTAGCAATAATTACAAAGACAAACACAAGCCAGGAAGAAGAATAGGGCTGTCAGATTAATGGCACATGTCAATGTATCCACATTTGAAATGATTGGGTGACTTGTGTTTCGTATCTCAACCATCTGGCGATACACTATGAAGCAGAGCAGTATCAAGATGGACCTCCCATTTCCTCCCAGCAGTGGACGGCATCCGGTGCAGCCAGGAGGCATCAGATCGGATCTTCAAAAGGGAAGCGGACCGGTCTTTATCGGACAGGCCACGGCATCTGTTTATTGTCTGTCATGATAAGAATAAAGCAGCCATTATGGCCATCCATCATCATATCACACCTTCATCACCATCCCTATCCTTATTGCCTTTTTTCTACCCTAGCCTCTGGCATGTAATTATACCAGCACAGGCAGGAAATGCATTCTCTCTCCTTTTTTCTATTACTGCCGAAAACATGGATAATACATTATTGCAGAAGCAAAGCACAGCCCTGCAGTTCTACCGCTCAGCAAAGCTAACAGCTAAAAGCATTGCTTTGTCAATTGTGAGATCAACTTTTCAGGACAAAGCTTTTACAATTTCAACAAGTGGGGTCATGTAAAACAAACTCAGGCTTAATATTAAACCCTACGCTTTCAGTGAAACTGGAAAAGCTTCACAGTAGTGTCATCAGCTAGACATGCGCAACTGCCAGAGATGCCAGATCAATTGTCTGCAAACTGTGATATAATAGTTCAGATCTTGCAATAATGAAACCGATGAAGAGTTATCTGTAATTTGCTAGTCATAAACATGGAAATCAAATATAAGGAAACGTGGCATGTTTTTATGCATGTCATGCATTACTGGTAAATAAGATGTACAGATTCAAAGCACAGACCAGCAGCAATTTATGCATATCTGTAAATTCACTTGGTGAACCAAATTGAGGTCAGAAAGCCAAGACAACAGTTGAGTGGAGCATAAGACAAGAGTGTCATCTTCCTTATGGTATAACGGGTATCAATTCCCAAGGGGTTGAGCATGACAACCTCTCTGGTGAACTGCATCAGTATTCATGAGCCACAGGACATCGACTCACACAACGAGAAGGCAACTGTGGTTCGAGGAGGTCCACAAGGGCCACATTGGGTTTCTTGAGGTCCACTGCCATAGCACGTAGAAGGTCACAGAAGAGGGTCACCGAGATGGCCTATCCAACACAGACCCAGTGGAATGGAGCAGATATGTCTTCTATCATATAACCCACTTGATCAGCTGTGCCTTAATCTCCCAGCAAAAACAGGACATATAAGTAAATAAGGGACCCTTAAACAGTGTTCACACACAGAATACCCACTACACAAAATACATCACAGGCCAAAACTGGGAGCACGTCAACCTCTAACTGTCACCACAATGAGTGATTTCCACAATATTGCAGGGAGGAAGCAAGAATTCCACCAAATATCCTCCACAATCAATCCTCCTGTAGCAGCCATGCTACATGCTACATGCTAATGAAGAAATATATCCGCCTATGACATTTACTGGCATTGAGCCCTTGTTGACATATATTAGAAGTATGATGCAGTGGCGGTGTCAGGTAGACTTAAGAGTCTTCCCGCGCATCATTTCTTCTCTAACTGCCTTCATTATACAGTATCTTTGGGGGTCGATCCTAGATAAGGTTGTCCAAATTCATCATGTCACATTTTGTGCCACACCATGGCACACGCCATTCATCTCAGTAAAGCTTGTAGCAATAATTACAAAGACAAACACAAGCCAGGAAGAAGAATAGGGCTGTCAGATTAATGGCACATGTCAATGTATCCACATTTGAAATGATTGGGTGACTTGTGTTTCGTATCTCAACCATCTGGCGATACACTATGAAGCAGAGCAGTATCAAGATGGACCTCCCATTTCCTCCCAGCAGTGGACGGCATCCGGTGCAGCCAGGAGGCATCAGATCGGATCTTCAAAAGGGAAGCGGACCGGTCTTTATCGGACAGGCCACGGCATCTGTTTATTGTCTGTCATGATAAGAATAAAGCAGCCATTATGGCCATCCATCATCATATCACACCTTCATCACCATCCCTATCCTTATTGCCTTTTTTCTACCCTAGCCTCTGGCATGTAATTATACCAGCACAGGCAGGAAATGCATTCTCTCTCCTTTTTTCTATTACTGCCGAAAACATGGATAATACATTATTGCAGAAGCAAAGCACAGCCCTGCAGTTCTACCGCTCAGCAAAGCTAACAGCTAAAAGCATTGCTTTGTCAATTGTGAGATCAACTTTTCAGGACAAAGCTTTTACAATTTCAACAAGTGGGGTCATGTAAAACAAACTCAGGCTTAATATTAAACCCTACGCTTTCAGTGAAACTGGAAAAGCTTCACAGTAGTGTCATCAGCTAGACATGCGCAACTGCCAGAGATGCCAGATCAATTGTCTGCAAACTGTGATATAATAGTTCAGATCTTGCAATAATGAAACCGATGAAGAGTTATCTGTAATTTGCTAGTCATAAACATGGAAATCAAATATAAGGAAACGTGGCATGTTTTTATGCATGTCATGCATTACTGGTAAATAAGATGTACAGATTCAAAGCACAGACCAGCAGCAATTTATGCATATCTGTAAATTCACTTGGTGAACCAAATTGAGGTCAGAAAGCCAAGACAACAGTTGAGTGGAGCATAAGACAAGAGTGTCATCTTCCTTATGGTATAACGGGTATCAATTCCCAAGGGGTTGAGCATGACAACCTCTCTGGTGAACTGCATCAGTATTCATGAGCCACAGGACATCGACTCACACAACGAGAAGGCAACTGTGGTTCGAGGAGGTCCACAAGGGCCACATTGGGTTTCTTGAGGTCCACTGCCATAGCACGTAGAAGGTCACAGAAGAGGGTCACCGAGATGGCCTATCCAACACAGACCCAGTGGAATGGAGCAGATATGTCTTCTATCATATAACCCACTTGATCAGCTGTGCCTTAATCTCCCAGCAAAAACAGGACATATAAGTAAATAAGGGACCCTTAAACAGTGTTCACACACAGAATACCCACTACACAAAATACATCACAGGCCAAAACTGGGAGCACGTCAACCTCTAACTGTCACCACAATGAGTGATTTCCACAATATTGCAGGGAGGAAGCAAGAATTCCACCAAATATCCTCCACAATCAATCCTCCTGTAGCAGCCATGCTACATGCTACATGCTAATGAAGAAATATATCCGCCTATGACATTTACTGGCATTGAGCCCTTGTTGACATATATTAGAAGTATGATGCAGTGGCGGTGTCAGGTAGACTTAAGAGTCTTCCCGCGCATCATTTCTTCTCTAACTGCCTTCATTATACAGTATCTTTGGGGGTCGATCCTAGATAAGGTTGTCCAAATTCATCATGTCACATTTTGTGCCACACCATGGCACACGCCATTCATCTCAGTAAAGCTTGTAGCAATAATTACAAAGACAAACACAAGCCAGGAAGAAGAATAGGGCTGTCAGATTAATGGCACATGTCAATGTATCCACATTTGAAATGATTGGGTGACTTGTGTTTCGTATCTCAACCATCTGGCGATACACTATGAAGCAGAGCAGTATCAAGATGGACCTCCCATTTCCTCCCAGCAGTGGACGGCATCCGGTGCAGCCAGGAGGCATCAGATCGGATCTTCAAAAGGGAAGCGGACCGGTCTTTATCGGACAGGCCACGGCATCTGTTTATTGTCTGTCATGATAAGAATAAAGCAGCCATTATGGCCATCCATCATCATATCACACCTTCATCACCATCCCTATCCTTATTGCCTTTTTTCTACCCTAGCCTCTGGCATGTAATTATACCAGCACAGGCAGGAAATGCAATTCTCTCTCCTTTTTTCTATTACTGCCGAAAACATGGATAATACATTATTGCAGAAGCAAAGCACAGCCCTGCAGTTCTACCGCTCAGCAAAGCTAACAGCTAAAAGCATTGCTTTGTCAATTGTGAGATCAACTTTTCAGGACAAAGCTTTTACAATTTCAACAAGTGGGGTCATGTAAAACAAACTCAGGCTTAATATTAAACCCTACGCTTTCAGTGAAACTGGAAAAGCTTCACAGTAGCGTCATCAGCTAGACATGCGCAACTGCCAGAGATGCCAGATCAATTGTCTGCAAACTGTGATATAATAGTTCAGATCTTGCAATAATGAAACCGATGAAGAGTTATCTGTAATTTGCTAGTCATAAACATGGAAATCAAATATAAGGAAACGTGGCATGTTTTTATGCATGTCATGCATTACTGGTAAATAAGATGTACAGATTCAAAGCACAGACCAGCAGCAATTTATGCATATCTGTAAATTCACTTGGTGAACCAAATTGAGGTCAGAAAGCCAGGACAACAGTTGAGTGGAGCATAAGACAAGAGTGTCATCTTCCTTATGGTATAACGGGTATCAATTCCCAAGGGGTTGAGCATGACAACCTCTCTGGTGAACTGCATCAGTATTCATGAGCCACAGGACATCGACTCACACAACGAGAAGGCAACTGTGGTTCGAGGAGGTCCACAAGGGCCACATTGGGTTTCTTGAGGTCCACTGCCATAGCATGTAGAAGGTCACAGAAGAGGGTCACCGAGACGGCCTATCCAACACAGACCCAGTGGAATGGAGCAGATATGTCTTCTATCATATAACCCACTTGATCAGCTGTGCCTTAATCTCCCAGCAAAAACAGGACATATAAGTAAATAAGGGACCCTTAAACAGTGTTCACACACAGAATACCCACTACACAAAATACATCACAGGCCAAAACTGGGAGCACGTCAACCTCTAACTGTCACCACAATGAGTGATTTCCACAATATTGCAGGGAGGAAGCAGGAATTCCACCAAATATCCTCCACAATCAATCCTCCTGTAGCAGCCTGACAGGGACAAGATGACCCGACTGTTAAATGAAGCCACCATTCAGTGCTAAATCACAGACTGGGCCGAGTCCCAGTTCCTTTCAATAGATAGGGCCAATTTTTCAGACCACGTGGGTGGAACCAGACAATGAAAAAGCCTTCTAAGCACCTCAACCCATGAATCATTTTCATTCCACAAGTAAGCCAGCCCTAAGACCCATCATTTTTAAGAGCCAGGTGGGGAACATTCATAAAACCATTCTTCTCTGAAGGTGATCAACAGGCCATCTAGTGAATGTCCTGCTAAGCGACACTTCTCACTATTTCAGCCTCACCACAAGGATCTAGACTGCAACAGAGTGAGAAGAGGTTCATTCTGCCTCCCAGCCACCTCAAGCAGAGTAACGCTGTTAACTAGCTTCTTTATGCAGCAGAGTGAGGTCTAGATCACAACCTTTGCACCACTGTTGCTGTTTGAGTAAAGACAAAGTAACAGATCCTCATGTATCAAGAAGCCAACCACGCCTGACTAACAGGCCGATCAATAGACTGAGATCAATGGGTCTTGCAGTTGCTACAAAACACCCTTTCCCCAAACCAAGCACCCCATATTGCCTGCGCATGCTAAGCCACCCTGACACCTTAACGCAGCACTAAAGCAGAGCAGTCTATTGCACCTTAAAGCACTCCACCCTTCTTGCTCCCATAAAGCAGCAGATGGCATGACACCGTCCATCCTTCTGCATCTGTTTGTCACACCTCAAATCTGCAAAACACAAGCTCCATGTTGCTCTGAACTGACTCTCCCATCCCCAGATTGTGTCTAACATGCAACTGGCGCGTACGTTATACTAAAAACACCTGTACAAAGGGCCTTCCAACAAGAGTTTTGCATGTCCCATCCCCAATGACTGAATTGGTCAGCCCTACTGAAGCTTTTAGTTAAATTATCTCCATTCCCAGCCATTGCTACAATCATTCATGTCATATTTCCACCAATAGCAGCCACAAATAGGCCAATCAAGATCTTGCCCTTATTATCAGTTCCATCATGCACCGAAAAGGCACTACTTTACCCCAAGGAACTCGGTCGGCATTGCCACCAATTGGGGTTGATTGTGAGCCTGCCTTGGGCTTGACTGTGATACTGTGAGCCAGTAAGAAGAAACATTAAAGCAGTCTAGGTTGGATTGTCAAGAGAAAGAGGCCGGGTTATCGCAAGACATTCTGAGTCATGCAAATGGCATTTGGCTCTCTGGTCCAAAAGATAAAACAATCAGACTGGTTCACCTCCTAAGACAGGGCATCTCTAGGGCCTTGGTCAAGTCAGCCAGTCCAACATTGCATGCAACATCTGCAGATGAACTGAAGCACAGGCTGCATTCATTTCATACAGAGCACACTCACTGTGTAAGCAACTATACTGCCAGTGCACACTGCACACCCATATTTACAAATGCACATCTTCGAGAAAGGCCCATTATCCCCATCATTCATCTATTTGCTGAGTTCATTCAAAATACATGAACACCTGCAATACAAGCGCACATTGAAGAACACACTGAGCACATGTGAACGACTTCATGTACTTACGCGTCCATACGGACATCAGGCAACGTCCTGTTAATGGAGATTATCTCGCTGGCCATTAGGTTGAACTGGTTGATTTTGAACTTCTCTCTCATCTCCGGTTGCTTGTCCTGCGAGATGATGACTGGTTTGCCCATCTCTCCTGGCCCTGAAGGCCCAAGTGGCTGAAGAACTGAAAAGAAAAATTAAACGTGAAAGAAAGGTTGACAAATAATTGAACTGTCACACAAGAATAATGCTGAAATGTGCACCACTGCAAAATAATCCAAATCATCACTGCATTACCAGTTTACCATATTACAGCCCCCTCCCTGTTTTGCTAAACTACACAGTCAAGCAGTTCAGAAGTTCTACTTTAATAGACAAGGAGCCAACTGTAACATATTAATGAGGGTGCCATTACAAGCATGTGCAGATGTATTTACCATTACAACTGCTAGGATCTTTCACAAGGCATGCATGAGTAGAAATATCTAGTACATGGCACTGTGGATGGTGTTTTCAGCAACTGCATTATGCAAGTGACAGAATTTCCAAGTCCCATATAATTTGTCTGAACCAACAAGGGCTAATCCCAGGGGAAGATGATAAATGGACAAGAAGTGGGTGATGATGTGGAAATAGCGAGTTAGGTGAATTGCTCTTTGAAGGCATGAGTGATGGTTGTTTTAGGCGAGTGCCACCCAAGGGGGCAGTGGAGCGGACGTGCCTACACAGCCAAGTTGTATTAAAAGGTAAGAGTAGAAACATGCTGCTTCTGCTCTGCTGCGTGCCAGTCCCATGGTGATACTTCATGGCAAACATCTACAAAAAATGTCCCCTCTATACCACATGTAATACCCTCCCTTATCCTCTACTCAAATCTACAGCTATATAGAAGCCGCAGTACAAAACCAGAGCCTGAATACAGCTCTATATTGTTTTCTGTGAGAGAATTCTGAATCTCGCTTCTCACACTGTGTTTACCAATATTTGCCAACGGGATCCAACGACATCCGCAACAAGCGTGATTATTCCCACAGAATGAGAAATGGAAATCAGGAATAATAGCAGTGGATGCCGATCTAAATTAAAGTAAACTGTGAGGCAGCCACGCTTTAATTAGATGAGCTGCAAGTTTCCACTTGGACAGAGCCTCATCGAAGTGAGGGCCAATATTCCAGAGTGAGTCAGGGAGAGGCTTGATGGCCTCTGATTAGTTGTTTTCTCATTAGGAGACAGAGCAGAGGCCTGGGCCACCTCCACCTGGCTGAATGACCGCTTCTTTCATTAAGCCTAGAATCAATACAATACATCAGTATGCAGCCTGCATCCAGTTCCACTTAGCAGTCTCCATGATCTACCCATTAGTGACACCTTTATTACATCAGTGCAATGCCATCTAACCACCCATCTCCACTTCTCATTCAGACAAATACCCCTCAGTTCCATAAGGTCAAACAGCTGTATCACCCTACTATATTAAGTAAAGAATTGTTGCGGTCTTCAGAATAGTTGTTTATGACCTCGTTGCAACAAAGCATGTCATGTTGGAAGTCAATGTACTTCTAATACTGTTCTGAGCTTCAGAAAAGGTCCTTACCTCTTTGACTAAGACGATCAATATGACTAATGAGCCAACCAGTGATTCCAAGAGCCATTTATCTCGACTACAAAACGCTTACAACATCTCATTAGAACTGTTTGAAGAGGAACAAGGAGAGTATCATTCCACTCAAAGACTGTTTTCGAAAAGACAATGTCAGAGGACAATGCAGAACAGCAGTAAAAGAAAATGTAATATAGGTGAGCGGCTTGCAAAACTACAGTGTAACCTTGCATTAGGAACACCCATGTTACAAAATATATTTGTCCTGACAGTGAAGTGATAGCTAGTGGTTTAATGAGTTAAATACAGTAGAAAGTATATAACTAATGTTAATATCTGGTATTCTGACTGATGTTAATGACGAGGCTGCCTTAACAGTGAGGTGGACCTGACATTAGGTCCCACTGTAAAGACCAAAATTAAGCAGAAACAGCAGTGCAGACCAGCATAAGCAAGGGCAATCTGCAAGGACAAACATGCCTCCAGTTGAATATTTCCCATTTGCAGGCAATAGCAACAATCATAAATATGACATACAGAGGTGGCATAGGCGCACAGCAGTTGTGTATGGGATGGCAGGGAATTGCACAGGCTCTCAGACCCATTCATAACAGTTGAACACATTACAGGTCTGGGGGGCAATGCAATGTCCAGTTACAGCCCAAATAAAGGACTTTTTTCCTCCCATTTTCCTATCTATCTGCCATCCACACAATCCATAAATGATAAGAGGATGCTCTCTAAATTGTTACTCGGCTCTTAAATCACATCAGCGCTGTAATCATTTCCTGCAGATGAATTTAAAGCAGAAGAACAGAATTACACAGCAAACCCATGCTGCAGCAGCAGCAGCAGCAGCAGCAGCAGCAGCAGCAGCAGCAGCAGCAGCAGCAGCAGCTGCAGCAGCAGCAGCAGCAGCTGGCAGCCTGCTGATAAATTGAGGAAAGATTGTGGTAGAACTGAGCAGACTCCCCATAGACCTCGTATTAATATGCATTGGCATAAAGGAGCTTTTCTAGGCTCAGTAGGAAACGCATATTGCTGGAGGCTGCTCCAAAACTTGGGTGTGCATCCTACGGGGCCACCTTGATAAATAAGTGATACATTTAAAAGGAGAATGATGCAACAAAGAGGTTGCAACAGAAGCACCATCAGTTGCAGCAGCAGCAGCCATTCATCACCACACAGCTAATTGTTGTCATCTCCCCATCCTTTGTGTGGCATGATCTATGACAACCTGCTTGGAACAGCACCTCAAAGCACCTCAATCATCTTACCTATTGTTAATGAGGTTAAATATGAAAAACGATAACGTTCATTGTGGACAGCCACTACTTAAAGTTATGCAGTTTAAGAGCAACTCGTATGATACGTGTTTGCCATGAGATTCCATATACCACACACATCAGCCAGCAAATTCGCAATGATCAATCAACTCAATACAGCAAACAAGGTGAAGCACTTAAGACAGGCTGACTCAACAACACTCCATTTTTATTTCTTTTCTTTTTGCAAGATTGCTGCTTAAGCATTTTTAGCGTTGGTCACACCTGAAGTACTTCATAATTCGACTGTTCCAAAGGCAGCCTGAAGTCATTCTTAACCTAGTTTCTCTTGCAACAGTTGTTTTTATTGGACATAATGGAGGCTGGTTGGCCAGCAACCAATCAGATGATACCTTCTGGACACCAGAAATAACCCCAAGCAAACATGTGTAATACCTTAGTAATAATTATATATGGGCAGTATAATATTCTACGATTTTTCTGGCAACATGGCAGTCAGTCCTTCAGCAACACGTGAGTGTACTGAGGTCATATGTACAGTTTAATATGTAATACATTGTAAGGCTATGCCAGGTAGGGAAACTTTTTTTTTTTTTGAGATGAATCGAACACCATCATCCTCGTTTATCTGGACTTCACACATCGCATTCTTCATTATTCCCAAACCCTTAGCCTTGGGCAGATCGACTGATGCATCTGATGTGATCTGATCCAAATAATTCTCAACTTTAGGCCGATAGAAGTTTATAAACTGTAGCAATACTACATGTATAAAAATTAAAATACCCAGACAGAATTCTTGGTATCATTTAGCAATTGAACTAGATTATGTGGGAACTTCCTTCATAATTTGTCACCAGTTAAGACAGAAAATTCCGATGCAAAAAGTTAAGTTTTTCCTGTGTTGAGACAACAACAAAAAATCATAATTCAAAATTGACATAATTTCATCTTGGAAAACCGGAGATTTCATTGATCACATCTGGGCTCTTACATAAACTTCTCAATCTCACACACGAAATCACAGGTGGGTGACAAAATGAAATCAATTGACAAATCCAACATCACATTACGAGGCTAAGAGCAAAATTTCTAACATGTCTCAACTAACATTGCGGGTTAGTTTAAGGTAAAATATAAGCCATTCGATCACGCTGATAGCTGGCAAAGTTCATTCTGCGCACTGAAACATGAGACTGATTGAATATATTGGATGACATTTTACCACCACTGCGATCCAATTAACAGCTGTTCTGTTCCCAATAGTCTCATGTTGTGGACACTCCACGTGTGAGCAAATACGTTTGTTTACATTGCAAATAGCAAATATTACATGACCATTATGGAAAGTGATTCATTCACAAATACGTTCCAATGGATCAGTGACAACGATTTTAGCTTTACACTATTCTATGGAGCCAATGGTCAATAATATGAATGATTGTCACTACATTTAAGATTTCAGACAAATACATAAATTCAAAATAACACATCTGCAAATTATACCAAGAACAAATGTCGTCAGCCCTTTAGCAACAAAAAATAATATCATAAAATTTAATGCTAAATTATGTTGTCATTTATGAAGTGCTTATAAGCAAAAATCAATTATCTCATGAACTGATTTCTAATTATGCATCTACGCCAAAATTAAGACAACAAAAGCCTTTCAATTCTGAGCTCTTACAGGATGAAGAGTCTAGGCATTTGTTCTTGACTGGATTCAGAGATTACTGAAAGACATAATTTGTAGGTCATCGCAGAGAGCAGAGAGTTACGACTGTCAATCAAATAGATCCAAGATGTAATCCTTCGAAAAGTTGCCATGATAACATTATAGTGGCATGGCACACGACTTCGTTGTTCGTTGGTTTTCGTTGTTATCACTATAGTTGTTCCCTTTCAGTCCTTTTCTAATTACAAGCAATTTTATTAAACAGAGTCCCAAAACACGGAGCCTGATGGTGTTGAGCCGATTGCATGTCACCAAATTCGTTTATAAACACACAAGCTGAAGCAGAACAATATGCAATCAACTTTCCAAATCTCATATTGGAATCCTAAATTTATCTCCCTACAACCAATAAAAACAGCTCATGTGGCCTTAACGAATTCATTCATATCGTTCTTTGTTAATGGCCTGATTGAAAAAACAGCCCACCAATTAAAAAATAAATAAAAATATATTCTAATGAAGTATAATGCAAGCAGTGGGACGATAAATTCACTCGCCTATTCGAGTCAGTGAACGCTATACTAAGAAAATAGTCAGATGGCAAGAGTATGGATTTCCCTATGCGCACGCACGTCTGCCATGTCACAGAGAAAGCCAGATGACGTGGCGTGGAGTTTTCATTTGCAGACGACAAAAATCAGACGACTTCCACCTGTAGGCCTGAGTGACGTTGCATGCAGACTATGTAAAACGTGCCATCTTAAGTGGTCACGGCTGAAAATGTTATTGATCCAGCAAAAGCCACATGGGCCTTAAATGGCTGTGCAAATGCATGAGTAGCCTCCCCAAACTGCTGGCGAACACCACAGCTGAATGTTAATCAATGTGATGTATTCCACTAACTTGAGCTGCATATTTTCCTAATACAGTACACAATTACGTTTTTGTCCAATGTTTGAACCAAAATTCACAATGATGCAGTGAACCAGAACTCAAACGTTTCGCCTGCACTGATCAAGATCTGTGCATAATTGGTGCTATAAAACAACTGAGAGAAAATGTGTTTGACAACTGGAACAGAAGTGACATTGTGCAATTTATTTACTTTATATGTACCACTTAAAATTATCCTGACCTAACGTAATATACATTTTTTATTTTTTTCGATTTTGTTTTTAATTCAATGTATATCTCTTGTGTATGATTAAAGATGCATATGCGCATATGTTATTGATCCCCTCCCCATAAAGAAATAATAATAAAAATATAATAATAAAATATAATTTAACCATATAATGTAAGTATCCAATGTCTCCAAGAATAAACGTGATTAAATGTTGAAATTGTAGATGAGTTTAATAATAAAAAAATTTAAAAACCAATACAATTTTACGATTTGTTTTAGAAAATTCCTCCCAAAAAGCTATTCCAATATTAAATCACGTTTATGCTATACTAAAACAATACTTAATAATTTTTTTTTTTAGGTCTAACTGATCTCGTCCTTTCATTGAATATGTCGATTGAATATTCCAAGAAAGTTGTCTGGTCGACTTCGTGATATGCCGGCCAATGCTATTATTTTAGGATTACTGTATTTTGGAACCCCCCAGCAGACAATGATTTAAACACAACTATTCTAACCAAGAAATTACTCCCTGCTTTAAAATGCCCTGAGCGATTGGAGTTTAATGCAACGAGGCAAATTGAAAAGATTTCAAAATGCAAAAATTGAACATCAGCATCAGGTGTTCACGGCAAGCCTTTTCTGCATCATGCAATTTCATTTTGGATTTAAAGCAAAAAGATAATCATGGAAATTGCAAACAATTACTGTCATTTCTAAAAGGAGCCAAAAATGTCCTAAAGCCTTGAAGGCGAGTAATGCTGCAGAAGAGAGCAATCGGTGCTCTTGAAATAACTTGACTTCAATAATAGTTAATGGCCATAAATTTAACTAGAAATCAATCTTGAAGATCCTTATTAATAAATCTTTATTCATGTACCCTCATTCATAATGTGCGTGACCTAAGGACCTGGTTTCCAACTGGAAGAATTTTATTTTATTATTATTTCTTTTTGGGGAGGGGCGGGTTGGGCCACTCCCCAAATACTGAGCTGCTTTTCCCATCCCCCCAAAAAAAATTTCAGACAGGAAATTTCGAAAGGCGTGTCAACCCACCCAAAAATCTCCCGCTCCTCACCAAAATGTCAAGACCTCCAGAAAACCTGTGGTACAATTGTACTGTTTATGAATAATATAGCTTTAGGTATTGCACCTTAAACTTGCCTCGGATCAATAAAAAAAAAGGCAGATTCTATCAATCAAATAGTTCTCCAAAAATCCATAGAACTGTATAAATTATTGTCAAGAAGCGGAAGAAGCCAACAGTCAGTATGAGCATAGCATTTGCAAGCACAGAATTCGGCGATATATCTCGTGTAATGTGAAAGCCAATTCATTAGGTTGGGTGACAGAAACACTACTCCACCCAAGCAAGACGGTCACGTGTCAACAACCAGCATCATGTGACCAAACAGCTGACCCCTGCTATGCAATTCTATGCTTCCTGTCCTGACCTTGTGGGAATATGCCTTCTGGTGACACAGGAGATGATTCTGTGAGGAAAAACTTTATACAACCAAGTGGAAACTCTAACCACAGTATTAAATCAATTAAAAAAGCAGCCGAGTCGTCGGAGTGGTTTACCGGTCAAGGCTTCACCCAAGGACCTGGTTTCGAACTGGGAGACGTTCATTGTTTTGTTGGTGCTTAGCATTCAATGTCTATGCAAGGGCAAGTGAAAGACCCCCTACCATAGGGTAAGTTTGTAACATAGGTATGCACTGCAAGCTATATTTCTCATCATTACATCTGCTTCTGGCAGCTAACTTACGAATATTCTGACTGACAAGTGCCATGGAGACCAGCAAAAACGCATGTCACATATTTTATAACCCGAAAACATTAAAGGGGAACTAAAGGAAATTTGCATGTTAATTTTAAAAGTTCAATTAAATGACAAAGAACACATTGCTGTAAATACAAGTGACTAAAAGTCAAATTTTAGTATGATTTGGAGCCAATTAACAGTGAACTTTGTACCATCCACCACAACGCTGGGGGCCGCCATTATTGCACACGGCACCATGGCTAGTGACGTCACTTATGTACCATGAGATCTGGCACATTGACAGATTGCAATTATATGATAATTGTGAAGATGACAATGTGCAAGTAGGCACTTATATTAAAGGAGCTATTACATAAAAGAGATACTCAGGTGGTTGTGCCTTGGCTACTAAATTTACCTCGATCTGCACTAAGTAAAATTAATATTTTTTACTCACAATTATAACTATTTTTATAATGATTTTATTATTTTTTAGTCTCATTTTATTATGTTCTCTTTGTATTTGGGTACGGAAATAAATAAATATATATATAAATATTTACATGTATTGGTGAAAAAAGCATAAATAGATAAACTATATCTTAAAAGCATTTTGTGCACTGCATTGGCACGGTTTAAAGAAATTTATATTCTATACTAAACTCAGTGTACAACCAAAGCTGGCTAATTTACATCACATTTCTCTATAATTGCATAGTCTCAAATTGTTCAATGGCAATTTACTTGACACTTGGTAAGAACAGTGACATGCTCTTATTTCAATTGCAATTTACACCGGTGGTGTGTTGCTGACACTGCTCAACTCAAGCAGTTAGATTGCACTTGGTTCTCATAGTACAACAGTGACGTATTTCCGGTGAGTGCAAAACACCGGGAATCTCGAAAATGGCGGCCTCCGTAGTTCACAACACGCAGCTAATAAATGCAGGATATTACATTACCAGTGGATATATACAAGTTATAATAGGCGTAGATGTGTTCCAATGGACCAAAGCTAAAATCTGAGAGGTAAAGTGCTGAAGGTGTTAGTTCCCCTTTAAGTGTCTATCATTAAGGTATACATTGACAGCAAAATACCTGGCAGCAAATTCAGAAACACATTATGGAAATTTCCGTCCACGCTTCCTTTCCTTAAATTGCATAAGACAACATAATGGGTAAACTCAATGAAAATTCACAATGTAGCCGCCACACCCTTACTGACTCACTCAAATTACACAACGTAACCTAAAAATAACTCTTCTGTTCAATATTCAATTGACAGAATAGAAAATCTGTATAATAAATCCATCGAAATATGATATTATGGATTGTGGTAGACATTATTGACTTTAATGTGACTGGGTGTTCCAAAAGGTTAGCAAAACAAAATGGTAAAGGTCACCATATTGTTTGGCTTTCTGGTGAATTTTCTTTACCAGGCGATAATTACCATCGATTCAATAGGGATGAATGATGAACTCAACTGCCTGGATAATATTCATAATATATATTTTCCTATACATAACGGCCGGGATAAATAACACCAAAATGTTATGAACACACTATCTTCACTGCCACATCATAAGTATACATGACAGGCCTGTAGGGCACCAGTGGCCACTTCCACATTGATCTCAAGCTCTGCAAATTTGTAATTGTTTTGGACAATCCCTTTTGATGTCATACTTTTAAATAATCTACTGTATGATGTGATTTCGACCGTTTGAATTTTGTTGGTTCATTGCAACATTTTAGCAACCAAAAAAAATTATTTTGGTCTCAATGCTTATCCAATGGCGATTATCCGAGGAAAATTCATCATTTTGTCTTCGTGGCTCAAAACTATCTATTCACATATGACATAGATCTGCCTTTTATAGGACACTTGAAAGTCTTAACTAATCGGGTCACCTCACGATATGACCATTTTGCCCTCAACCGAGGGTTGCCATGAATGAGTTAAAATGAGCAAATTCGCAGGTACATTTAAACTACCTTAATACAGATCAGCTTAGAACTAAATACAATACAGTTACTCAATTTTCATGACAGGTGCATGGGAGGTGTGACAAACAGTAGGTAAAATTAGATGACATGTCACATGATCGCAGTGAAGTGGCATGCAGCCAGTTGGCCATGCAGTCTTACTTCAGCAGCACACCTGTTTCGTTTCAGCATGGTCGTCTATGATCACAAAGACCGAGAACATACAATGAAATATATATATATGCTGCATTATATAATATGCAGAAAAAACTAAACGTTGGCAAAGCCCATCGATCTAAACTGACTTGGCACGAAATATACATATACATTTGTACAATACAATACATCCTATACATTTGTATGCATATATGTACACTACTAATAGACGAAGCACAATATAAGGTTGGTTAAATTGTTGAGTATTACATGTTTTCTGTTTATAATCAGAGCGACCACTTAGGCGGATCGAAAAATATTGTATGTGAAACCCCTGAACTTCGTATAGACTTTTCGGAAAAAGTGCAGTATAGCGGACCCAGATTTATGACCATATTTAACGAGTCTCATTGCCAGGCATAGGACGTAAAAATGCTTGAAATCTATGTATGACGTCACAAACAAATGTAGTTATGACGGCGGTTTCATCTTCAGGGTACAGACAGCGTTTATTTTTGCTTTTTCTTGGGGGTTCCTGCCCCCAAACCCCTGCTTATCTACACCAAATGTTATTTTAATTGTGCTAGAACTTCAAACTTGTGAAGTATTTGATAAAATTTGATTTTTAATGGGCGCTAAATATGGGCATACATTTGGGTCCGCTATACTGCACTAAACCCGACTTTTCAAGTTTTTTTGAACAGTTTCAAAATATACTACTATACATTTCAATTATTAAAAAAAAAAATTTTGGCCGACCTACCGACCCTTTATTTTCAGGGCTATGAAATCGGAACCAAGCAATTTTTTTTCATACTGCTTAGAAAGAAGCTATACTGTATTTCATGTATTGTACAATGTCAGGCTTTCTGTTAGATCTGGCAGTTTTGTGATAGTCACAGTTTCGTTGTTGACAATGTTGGTAGACCGGCAGTACAAACTAGTACTGACAAAAACATAGCATACTGAGGGAAGCCAACAGCGCATTCAAACTTTACATGGTCGTAACTATAAGGACTTCCTTTCCCCTTTACATATAGTTCCGAATTTTTTACTATCTGACAAGTTCACAGTCATGGAAGGCTCACTGCAACAATCATCAGAGTGACGTTCAGCTAGCTAACTTACGATTCTGTTCACGAATTTACCTATCGTGTGCTTCACCCCATTCACAGTCAAATCGACTGCAACCAAACCGACGAGCACACAGTTCAAGAGCCAAGTTAGCAGAAGTTAGCAGTAGCTATAGTTTCCTGTACTCAGGGCAATCGATGGAGACAACCTCGTGCATTTGTAGCAACCTCCCAGTCTGATGGCCTGGTGGTCACTTGTGTTACAGCACTCAGCCACAGTAATGACCTGTGTAACACAGACAAGCCAGAGTTGGTGGGAACGTCGTCTATGAGTCCACAAACTGTGATTCAGACCACACTGTGTAGGTTGCTACTTTTAGCAACACTACGTTCACAGTGACTCTGAATTTAGTAGTTTTGACAATTGATCACTACTTGACATAAATTACAATGGTCATCCAAATGCAAAGGTCACATGAAGGTAGTCATCCTAGATCACAAACTCTTCTTCTATATAAAGACTCCTTTAACCGGGTAGCCACACATTTTGAAAGGAAAGTCCTCCACAAAAACCAAAATGAATGTCTTTTAGTTCCTGGGACGAACGCCCTTTTGGCAAGATTTGTTGGGAGGGGCACCTCTCTTTAATAAACACCCCAGGATACTCATAACATTACCAAACCGAACCCTGCCTACTCGTTCTCTTTCACTGTAAAGTAGAAGTCTTTTAAGCCCAGCACGAGCCTCATATGGTAAAATAACAGCAGCAGCAAGAACCTGTGACCTACGCCAAGGCCTGTTCTGAGCTGTTCTGCTTTATTAAGAGGGATCTGGGTGAAAAGCCACTGAGGCCTTCATAGACACTTGCCTAATGGAGTCCCACAAGGAGCCATGTGCTACCAACACCTTGCCTGTGCTGTGAAAATAAGCGAAAAGATGGCTCATGCCAAGTAACTCTTACAATTCAATGACTCTGTTTAAAAATAAGTTTGAAAACGACATCTACAACTTTTGTAAGAATACAATTTTCTTGTGATTTTCATAGTTGGACACTGTATGGAGACAAGGCATGGCACGAAGGCGTAAGAAACATATCTTCGACTTGGAGTTACAAAAACGTTGAAAGATAGCTTATGAAAGGCAACTCAATAGCTCACACGAAATATTCACTCACTTCCTTTAATTATGTTAGATTTACCAGATTTTGATACAATTGTTTGCAGTTTCTCTAACAAAACAAGTAGAGAAATCATTTGCATAAGGACACCAAAGCATGGGCACAGGTTTGCACAAGCACAACAGAAGTGATTAGAAGACACGGCACAGGTGTTATAACTTATGACTGGTGTTATTAAAGGATGCAGTCACATGAGACTTGACTGTATTAATTGACAGACTTGGCTTCTTCCTGTTGCTCCATCCTCATTATAGATCGCGTGATGACAAGGTGCACTGTGAATGAGATGAAGCAGGCAGGTGTCAATTTCGTAATGTTGTGAGCATCTGAGGTGTTCATGGTTGATTTTGTTATGTTTTGAGGGTATCAAAGGTGCTTATTAAAGAGAGACAGTCTACTCGCAAAGGTATAACACCTAGTTCTCAAACACTATCAACAGATGGTATCAATGTAGAGTTCCTTAATCCTTGACATTTACATCATTTTGTATGCCACGATCAACACACATGCCCTTGGGCACTCTGGGGTCAGAGGTCAAACTCAGTCATTAGGGTCAAGGACGCCCACAAAGAGAAGGTCAGTAGGAGGGGGGAGGGGTTACAGAGGGTGTAGATAGGACGCTCCTGCTGATCGATGGGACAAAATCCAAAAGAAGCGTTGTTGAAAACCGAGCTTGCCAATCAATAAGGCAGGCAATGGCAGTATTCATGAAGCTCCACGAGGACCATGAAACATGTAAAACATGTAAATGACAATAGGCACATGTAACTGTTGCCATGGACCACAGAGCCATGCAGCTTCTGTCAGACTTGGGTCTAAAATCAGCTAGGGACAAACAAAGCGAAGCTGGATGAGGCTGATCCCGCCTGATGCCAGGGCTGCGGCTGAAAGATAACACTGCCTATTTCCTATTCATTTGCCATTGTAGCCTAAGTTATTGTATCACACAAGGGCCATGGCTCTCTTTTCTACTTTGACCGCTCCATCGAAATTCCTGAGAAGGATAAGAAGCATCCTTTTCTTGGACCGGAGTCCGCTTGACAGAGGAGATAAAATACCAAGGAAGAAAAACCCTGCCCCTGCCTTGAATACACCCACTATCCTACACATCCAAAGAAGAATACAGCTTCTAAATATATACTTTCCTCTAACAAGACAAATTTCTTTTGAAGGACAGCCTTACAAAACACAATCTGCTTGTATCTTTAAACAAGGATATCCAGGATATGTAAAGTCTATACTTCGATTTTCCTTTCAGGCAATGTTTTATGGCATAAAAGGCACATACACTACAAGCATGCACAAATCCTGTAGGAAAACAAGCTGCAATTGATGTATAGGTCTGATGGCGATGGCTGGATTAACTCATTGTTGACCTTATCGCTGGCCTGCCAATCATCTCGACAGCACAGCCATGCATGCATGCAGCTGCTGTTGTTGGACACCGTCCTCATGCACGGTCAGTGTCAAGCTCATCAACTGATTCTGATCACAGAATAATGGTGCGAGTCGTGTGACCTTGGGTTGAGGTCATCAAGGTCATTAAAACCATCTAATTACTGAGCTGCGTCCATTCCACCCATATTAATGACGCAGGCAACACTAGCCTTTCCAACCTTGCTTCCCTTTGGACTCTTTTTATTCTCTGGGCAATTCTCAGACCATTTGGCTCAGTACAGCACTTGTGCATTGCTCGTAAATCTGCCCTTAATCAGAACGAAGAGCATAATCGTGTGCGGCATCAGCATGGAACTGCCTCTGTCAATATGGCGCACCTGACGATGGCACTAAAAACCCGTTCATGTTTCCAGACCAACTAACACGTTACGACCTGGAGCTATTGTGAGTGCACGTCCTGCCATAATCCTGTAGCTAGCAGCACTCTGCAACTCAATTATTACCATCGCGAGGAACCAAGGTGGCCATGCCAGGGAAATAGCCAACCTGCCAAAATTACCACCTGATTTATTAGTCAATAATCCACCATGATAAACATGAAGCCATCGACACCTGTCTAAGATTGACATCTGGGTCAGGATCATTCCAGCAATACAACCTGGAGAAGTGTGTAGGTACAAATATTCCAACAGTTATTCTTGCTGTTCATAGTTCTAAGAATGTTCTCCATATATTTTTCACTTCACGGGGTGGGGGCCTAGCTCAGTGGTAGCGTGATGGGCTTCCAACCACTGGGTCCCGGGTTCAATTCCCAGTCGAGACTAAGTTGGATGGCTGTTTCATCCTTCGTCTCATTGCCATGGTCCCTACCTGTCCTAATTAGCCCATCAGGTGCAGAAATACAGGATGTACACTTATATCTTGTTATGTGGAGATGGAGTGTAAATCAACAATGTACATATATACAGCAGCTTAACTGGAGATTTCCGTCTTTTAAAGGGTTTTCATCCATGGCAGACATGCCAAGTCTCACGCATTCGGCGTGAGTCTCACGCATTGGGTTGCTGTCTAAGTCTTCTGGACTTGAGTCCTCATGTTTTAATTTAACTCGCGCAATGAGGGCCAGAATAAATCTATAAAATTTTAATGTAAACTGGTTTGAAGGACCCAAAACTCATGCATTCACCATTCAAGAACTTGGCATCTCTGCCATGGTTTTCATCCATGGTTACATTCAGAGGGTTGAACTTGATTATATTCATTAATATGAATCTGATCTGTTCAGGAAAGACCATATAACCTCGTTTCCTTCCTTAATTTCCTCAGCTATTCGAGTCCTCTGCCTCCTTTACTTGTCAATATTGTTCAATAAGGTTTACTGCAATCTCCACAAACCACTCAATAGAAGTCAAAACATCAGCCTCTACCTTTTCGCTCAAATACACAAAATGCATTCATCCGGAATAACATGCTGATATTAAAGATCGGGCTATTATATTACGGTCAATTGGTCAAGCTGGAATTCCCTATTGGATGACAAGAGGCAGCCACAGATGCAGATAAAGGGAGTCAGTGCCAAAGAGCGTAAGAATCTTTCCAAGAAATGTTGAAAGTCTATTACAGTACTGTACTACAGTTCAAGCCAACATCATATCATAAAAGATACAACAATTAACCACCGAACGGATCAGAGACAAGGAAATCATAAATTGCATTAAGCTGTATTACCATGGTATTATAAGAATGTATTTCTAACTTTTGACCAGTCATTTTATGGTTAAAAACTATACATATTCACTTCTAAATTAAGCTGACACATAGCCAAGACTTGCAGGGATAGCATCACCAGTCCAAGCGATGAGGCTGCTCAGTGATGAGGCTGCTCAGGGTGAGCCTGGGATGGCCAGCTAAGAGGTATCTGCCATGACCCTAACCTTGGCTTTGACCTCTTCTGAGGGTTTTCAATTAACCCTTGTGACGACAGATGAGTAGCAAAGGTCTCTATCAGGGTTCCAGCAGGCAGAGTAAATTAAAAGAAGACCCAGTGGAAATGGTCAATGCAGTGTGCTATATTCGTGTATGAGTGATGAATTAGTGACGCCAATTGCTAAAACTAAAATCTACTTTAAGCATTTTATAAAATGCCCTTTGTAATGCTGTAAAATGTACAAGAAATCAAGTAATTGCTGTTGGTGAAACGAAAACCTCAAATAAGTCATCTTGAATAGAGTGTGATACGTTTTGGCAAAACAGCAACCAAATGATGATTGTGTATTCATTAAGTTGAACTACAACCAGAAGAATGTCATCGGACAGTTAAGACTGGGAAATACCATGGAAATACCAGGGCCCCTTTGACAGAGACCCTTCAAAGGGTCAGGCAATTACTTCTTGATGTCCCCCTGATGCCCAGGTCTGTAAAGCGATCGGTCTGATAGGCAAGGAGGCTGAGAGCCAGCGCTTTTGATCAAGACTGCAGCTGTCAGGCTCCGACTGCCTGAGCGTCTCTCTACATCCCGGATGGAAACCGAAGTCTGCAGGAGGACAACTAAGCTTCAGCCGCGCTTCTTTACCAATCGACTACATATGACCTGACATACAAGTCCCTATGGCCCGGATGACTTCATGAGGAGACTCGGATGAGTCCAGATAGAGATGCAAAACTTAAGCAGAAACTGGACAGCACTGTCATTGCCACTTTTGAAAGTCAAACAACATCATCCCAATAGGAGCACAGAATGTCAGCTTTTAAAGTGAACAAGTTTTTCCTGTCCACCACAGGCTCACAGCTGGCACATACAGCTGCTGTTTTCATTGATTGCAAAATTATCATGCTACTGTTGTTTATTTGTTGCTGGAAATTAAAGACTTTAGCTTTAATAATGATCACTTTTATCCTTATGAAATAAGTTAGTTTCATAAAATATGGTAGACTCCAGACAGCTGTAACAACCTATTCCTGGCTGTAGCTATGACTGGCTAAAGCCAGCTGCTTCTGTACTAATAGTCGGCTTACACCTACTACCACTGAAAAATATAAATCTTAAGGAAATTTTTCTTTGATATCATGAATATATGTATGTGCAATTGACATGCATCTTTTCAACAAAAATGACAATATGCACAACTCACAACCAATGTACCAACTACTGCTGCATGCACTTTTAGATCTGGCTTTCAGTAGCCAGCTACAGCCAGACAATTCTAGTGGCAGGTAGCATCGTATAGCAGACGTTTAGTTTGACAGGCCGTTTTTAATGAAAATAACTGTAGGCTGGTGATACAAAGATCACATTACCACATCACAAAGATTTAATTTTTGAGAGCTAAATGTTGCAGTAGCTGTGCAGTAGCTACATGCTACATGCTGCTTAGCATCTGTCTCTGTTCTCTTTTGTAGCAAGTAGTATTCTCTATCAAGCCAGAGCAGACAAGAGCACAGAGGCAATGGCCCAGATGTCTGACTTGTCTTATATCAGGTACATCTATGAACAGAGCAACATCATTGATATTCCATGCAATGCGCAGTTATACACCACCTGGGTCTTCACTGAACCAGACATATTGCTGTATGAATACATAATATAGTGCAGAAAACAAGCACATCAACAAATGGTCCAATATTACGAATATGCCTGTTCAGTTGTACAATGAAACTGCTCCTTCTCCCATGCAACTATGTGCATTTCAAAGACACACTACCATTCATCATTCTGCAATAAGGCAGTTATAATCCAAATGAACTTTTGCTGTATTGCCTCAGTGCTACTGATCTGGTGCTTTACTGAGATTCTATGGTCAACTGCGACAGAAAAATCTCATGATGAGATAGTATAACGGAGCGTCCACTGTGTAAGATACCTTTACCCTCGTTTATGAGGACAATTGCCAGAGCTTATATACTGACACATTAAGATTACACAACAATATAAACTCTCAGCAAAACTGAGCTACACCCAAAAATATCTTCTTTTCTACAGACACACCAGGGAATCAAGAGGAAAAGCTTCCTTCTATGACAGCATAGCATCGCGCCTGCAGGCAGCTTTGATGAATTATTCTCATAAGAGCTGCAACCCAGTGGCCAGTAGGAGCAAGGCTTCATCAACAGCAGTGACTAACACAAGGTTATGGAGGTCTGGGCTGGTGCCCCAGAAAGCAGGTTTCATTGTGAGGACAATGTCCGACAATCTGTCGAGTGATTGTCCAGTCCGCTACCCAGGTCCTTTGCTTCCAACCAATTTACCCGGTGGCAGTAATGCACATCGTTAGCGTGTGTTCTTAGGGAGCAATATGTCAATCTGCAGACAGAGACTCACTCTTTAGTGAGCCCATGAACTCCCTCTTTCGACCACTCGCCTTCCCTTTAATCACGCAGAGGTTTCTTTAGCTTCAATGGTCAATTAGGGCATTTGGAGAGCTAAGAAGTCGAGCGCATTGAAGCTCTCCATGTTTAATGTCTGGTGGGTCTGTAGCGCTAGAAGCATTCGGGAAACAAGAAATGTGGATTATTGGGATTGCCTGGCTCCCTGACATGATCTGCAGCTCCGACAGGAAGCGATATCAATACCCAAACATCAGAGCATTGCTAGCAGAACTATAACACTAAAGCAATGTCAACATCAATCCCCCTGATTAATCAAAGCAGCTGGCATTGCTGGCCTGAAAGAAAACCTCATTTCGCTCCAACAAATGCCTGGCATAATGGAAGCAGTCCCGCTGAGCAAGATAAATGTCTGTCAGCAAAATGATAGAACTCATCCTCAGCAATTACTCTGCCTCTTAATAGCTGATCACAACAAGCCAATTTATTTTCACACACATTGATTCCAAACTTGGCATTGTGACGCCAAGAACAAACCAACAAAGCAGTCAGAAGTCATTGTCCTTGTCTGATGAAAGTCATTTGTCATTGTTACTTCCTTTGATATAATCCTATGACCAACTGACATATAATGCACACGACAAGCTGCAAAATACATACATCACAAGCAGTCACTATGATCATGATGATGAATACATATAAACAACTTTTGAACGTAATTTTGTAAAATATTTACTGACCTTTAGGCAGGATCCTATTGAGCAGACCAGGGACTCGCGTTGAACGATACCCTCCGGAGTCATCTGACTTTTTGGACTTGTCACAGTTCTGAGAGTTCATGGTACAGTCCGTAAAGTACATGAGAAGGAAGACATCTAGCAGGAACCATACCAGCGATGTGGCGATGATCACCTTGCAGTACTGGATCTTTAGACGACTGCTCACCATGGTTGTGTGCTGTCAAGTCATCTGATAAGGCACTGAATTCCGACTGCGCTCCAGTCCTGACTCCGCCTAGCAGCAATCACGGAAAGTGCATTGCTGGCCTTTCACCTGGCATGAACAGACATGAAAGTTTAAATCACCACAACAGTAAGCACTACCAAATAGGATTTACTACCAAACAGCAATGATGCCTCAGAGTAGCAACATCAGTTCAAGCGTCAAGTGGGCCTCAGCAGCAGGCAGTAGCTGCAGCAGGTGAAGTTGCCACATCAATAGCTCAATAGTGGCAAGGCAGCACCAATGAAACCTCCCAAATGCACCACACTAGGAATGTTTCACCTGTAGCCTTATCTGTAAAATCTGCATTGAATTTGTGAGTCTAAACCCAAAGTAAGCAGCTCAACATTATCTTTGCTTTGGTATAAGCAATTACACTACCTTTAATCCCAGATACAGAATTACCACAGCACGACACGAAACCTTTGTTCACCATGTGTGCGGTGCAACTGATCACTAAATCCTTATAATCTAAGCCTAATGTCCACTAGGTTCATTACTGGTGCCCAAGGCAGAATGCTGCAAGTCAGCCGAACAGGTTCATTACTCTGAGCAATCCAATTTGAGTGATCCCCCCCCCCCCCATGTCCACTGAAGGCATGTGATACCAACCTGCAATAGATTTACCCTGTTCTGCAAGCCATTGCCAAACCAAAATGAGTACACTAAATAACATTAACAGAAATTTGAGAAAGCACTACAAAAAAAGAAATAAAATGTACATAACCTGTACCAAGCAAGGTTATTTTCATTTCCGCATGACTCTGCTCCCAAGTAGGTAACAATTCAGAGCCTTAATTTGAGGAAATGAATCCTACAAAATACGAATAATCAAGATTCAGGATCTTATCTGCACTATGTTGCAAACAAGATGGCTGACACAGTAAGACAAAGATAAACCTGTCAACATGGGCTTACAAGTTAGGACATAAAAGTAGTATGTTCACTGAATAATAGACCTTATATTACAAGGCTACACATGTCAGAGTCCCCACCATAAAACTTCTTTGGCAAAGAATAAATATTACATACTTCACAAACTTCAACAAACAGTCTGGACTTTCTCAGCAGTAAATTAGTTTTTAGCTCCTGCCATAACTATAAAATCGAAGTATGTACTGGGCAAGTGCCAAAAACCGTGGATCAGTAAGTACAATATCACATAAGCATGTTTTTGGTTTTTTTTCACACTATACATTGCATGTATCCCAGACACACTTTAGATTAATTTATGATCACTTCTCTTGAAATCTAACTCATATAAAAAATTTCACTTCATTTTGATAAATAATATTTATAACAGGGAACCCGTTCAGCTTCCAGCCAATAACTAGTGTTTTGCAGCTTGTCACTAAACAGATTGCAAGGTAAAATATTTTGAAACTGACGGGCCTTTTTTTTTTAAACCAACAGTATAAGAGCGTTTTGTACAAAAATTCACAACGTTAATTTTTTACACACATTACCATATATTATGGGCTTCAAAACGAATACATTTTGACAAGCAACATGACAAAAGTATGCTGTTCAACATTAGATGAAACTCAAAATGTGTTTGCTGCTATTGAATGGCAAGCATGTATATACCATATTACCGTTAGTATATTCAGTGAAACCAATCGAAGTTTTCCCTGATATAACCCTGATGTTGTTTTGGGTCCTGATATATAGATACATGCACATATGGATATTTAATAGTCAATTTAATAGTGACAAAGCCAATACATGTACTAAAACAACAACAAATCTAGCATTTTTAAGTTTACAGCTCACAAAATTTCACCCCTAAACCCAGCATGAAATTAGGGGTCATACTATATGAATCGTGCAAATTTTGTATTATCAGCATTTCCAGTGAGAAATGGAACCACTAGACACAGGAGTATTTCTTCCATATGAATTCATCAAAATTCAGACAAACTTCCCAGGTCACCATCTCAAAAAATACCAGTTGTAGGACTACATAATTAATTGAAAAATCCCAAACTTCAGGTCTCCAGTGTCAAGGGTTTAGAAGATACAGCTATTTAAAATTTTATTAATATTTTGCGGAAAAAGCCAAACGGCATGAATTTCCAAGTTCAGACGTCCATATCTCTCTTATTTTTCATAAAGTAGGCATGAAATTTTGTACCAAAGAAGTTGTATTGAATCTGTTTATGCTGTTATATCAGGGCTATTGGTGATATTTTTCAAGTTGTAATGCTCTGAATAAGTGCGAAAATGGGAAACGTTGCAAAACGAGACTATTCTTTGCAGGTCTGTGTGGAATCTATGCAAGAATAAGAGCTCATATTTATTTACTTACTTCTTATGGTCCACCTGCACATATATGAATGGCCAAAACCACCTTATTTGCAAAAAGATGGAAGCCAGAGTACTTTTAATAAGACAAATAATTGTGAAAAAAGCCCTTTATTCCAATGCAATTTTGACCAACAAGAGAATTCACCATATAATCATGCCATGAAAGTAATGAAACAGAAGTTAACAGAGCTATTTACATATCAGTGTTCGCATAAGACGCTCGCCCGCTCGTCCGACCCGACTTTCTTGGCGCACGGGCGAGCAGGATAAGGATAGCACTGGTCCGTGTGAGCGAGTAGCCAATTAAATGGGCTTTATTTTGCCTCCAATCTGTCAGTTATGTTAACTATTTGATTGCAATATTGGTCAAAGGCATAATTCATAGAAGTGGAGCACACAGATTGCAATTGACTCTGTGGCATCTTCAACAGTCAATGGAAGTGTCAAGTCCCCCATGCTTTAGGCCTAAGTGCAATTGACTGCTCAAAGGCTGCTAAGTCTTTCAACAATAGCTTTGTAGATCTATTCCACTTTAATTTTGTGATTTTAATTACTGCTTTAGTAAATATGAATAATATTACATTTTATATTTATATTCATACATGTACCACATGTATAAATTATTATTAAAGTAATTGCCGTGTGGGCAGGAGGGTGCATTTTACTGGAAAAGTAGAAGTTAATCATATGTAGTTTGTGGTAACATGGGTACTATTGATTTATAATTATAAGCATCCCTTCCTGTAGATTCTGATATAAAAATATCATTCCTGCCAATTTTGAAAGTTAATAATCTTGAGTAAGATAATGAACACTGATGTGCCAGAAGTACTCAGTACTAGGGGTTGCGCTTAGTTATGGACCAGTAACAATGTGAACGGACCAACACCTTGTTGGACTTACTGGTCCATGTGGACCAGTACTAAATTTGACGAGTCTTGAACACTGCATATATAGGCTAATGTCAAGGTATCAGGAAATAATCACAGACCAGCAGTCACGACTGCGATGTAAACCATATTTAATCAAGAAGCCTCCACGATTACTGGTCATAACTTCCTCAATGACAATGTTACATGCGCATTATCTGACAGCAGTCAAAGATAGCATCCAACCAAATCAGTGAATCACAAAGACATCTCAGTGCATGACATCTCCTGAAATTAATTTCATCTTTCCCCAGCATACCTAAAGTGGGAGGGGCAAAACTTCACGCTTGCCACAGCAGTGCACAGCCAATGGTCCATGCAGAACAGCACTGTAAGTTGTAACACTAACACTAGTAACAGGGCAATCTCGATCAACAATCACCTAGTCATCGAGGACTTAACAGCCAAGATCATCTTACATTGCCTGCCACGAATCGCCATAAATTAAGCTTTATTACTTGCTGCCAGAAGTGGTATGGTGGTAGTGGGCCTATCTCATCTGAAAGAAAGACCGCTACACATACCAAGGCTAGAGCCTTCGCAGCTGAGTGACAGTGACGCTCGCTGGCGTTGTTACCTGAGTTTGTGTACGCGTTCTGACGATTCACAACACATAATTTTCTTCTAATCGCGCTGATTATGATCCTTACCAATAAATGTATCTCTTGAGCTGTATTATAGGCTTGGTCCTTATCTACAGCGTTCCTTACTCGACTTCGACACGTCTCACCTGTCAGAGGAAATCCAAGATGGTGATTCGATGACGTTAAATGCTTACTTCCGGTTTGCGATTTTCTAAGAATACACCAGAGGGCACTAAATTTAGTTCTGCTAGACGAGAGTGACATCTGCAGTATATCTCCCAAACTCACCAAAAGAATTGGAACCCCGATTTAAGGATGGCGTCACTTGTTGGAATATCCAACCTCAGATTTGAGGTTGGACAGATTCCTCAGTCTAAATTTGTGCAGAAACTGGTTAAACTAGCTTGAGGTAATTTATTGTACATAATTTAAGTGAAGTTATGCCCCTATTTAGACTATATTGTTTTTCTAAAATTTTACTAAACATTTTTATCTGAAAAATTATAGAATTAGAATTTTCATATAAATGTGTTCAAAATTTACATATATAATTATTATATATATATATATATGAAATTTTCATGATTGACAAGTGATTGTTGCTCTCATTTTCCCGCCGCCATGTTTGTTTTGTTGAAAATGCATTGTGGTCAATATCATAATTGTGAAAATATGGCCTTTCACATACTAAGGTAACCTATCATTGTAGGCAAAAAAAATGAAATACAGGTTTTTTCAAGAAAAAGTGCCTGACTATGACGTCACCATTGTGATGTCATTTTTGTGACCTCATTAGAGCCAATGGTGACGTCATCAGGCCAATTGTGATGTCATCAACCCAGAATGCCTTGCACAGTAAAATAAAAAAGGTGGCATCAAGATGAGAGCTATTTTCTATCAGAAACTGGTTAAACTAGCTTGAGGTAATTTATTGTACATAATTTAAAAATCTAACTCTTCAGTTCGTTTCATAATACACCAAAGAATATAAATCATTATTTTATGAGGGCATCCATCCAGCATTTGTTCATAAATTGAGCTCCCACAAATTTAAATGGGCTTATCTGCTTGTCTCTCAGCTTGAGCGCAAGAGACGAGAACATTGTCAAGGCATCACTACCTAATCATTTTCCACGCAGTACACGCCAACCCTCAGTTGACGACATCAGCTCCGTAGTGATCTGACGTGATTGCAGTTATTTTTTATATGAAATCAACTAAACAGCAAGAAAAGTTGCTCTCGTCAACATTGGCGTCACCTGCGATCGTTTGCAATGATAAGTGCTCATCTTTGTGTGCATCAGGTAAGTCATGTCATGTAGGTGATGTCGCCACCTGTACTTAACTTGGCGACTACAGCTCTGTGACAACATCACTAACTTGATTGCCACAAACTCATTGTCAACAGCTACAACAGTTGCACTACCACTAGTAAATATTGGTCCAATGATAATTGCTCATCTTTTTGGTGATGTTACCAAGTTCTGTACTTTTTTTTTTTCTTTACCAACTACTAATTGTCAAAATTTTAACCAGTAAATCCTTTGTGTGTGTGAATTTTATTTGAAAGATACTGTATACAATTATCCATCAGTGAAATTAAAACATAGGCAAAGAGTGAAAACTGAATGACTTTTTCATTTTATACCAGTTAATGTTTAATCAGTTAATTAATGACCCATTTAATTCTTTTGCACAGCAAATATCCGCTGAACTGAAGGTAGCAGTATCAGCTAAAACATCACACTAATTTCTTTAATAGTCCAAAAAAAGAAAATAAACCACTAATTTGTTAATTCAGGTGCGATAAACCCAACAGAATGACAGGCCATTACACTCAGCATACTGAAGTTGCAATCACAGCCTCTCCCTAATAACTTTTGTTCATGTTTGTTTTAAATGGTACAGATATTGATATATAGTTAGGTATCCGACATGGCAAATACAAAGCTCTACAGAGACAAATTATTGAAGGACTACCCCAATATTTAGACAAATTTACAAATCATACAATAAATACAATTTATCAGTACTAAAAAGACATTGTCACTCCTTTGACGCTACGTTGGAATGGCATACTTCCCACATGTTACAATACTAAAGAGTCTAAGCCAGCAGAAGCAGAGACTCAAATCCCAAATAAACAACCAAATAATCCCACGCGACTGCCTGAGAAACAAGCACTCTATGGTGTTGTCTTTCTCATTATTCATTACAAATCATTCTAAGGCTGAAGACAAATTCAGTTTGTTATAAACAAAGACATTTCATGGATGAGATGAGATGACTGTCCATACATTTAGAAGTACATAATATCTGTACAACAATGGCTTGATGAGCTTACGTGAAGATGAATCACAAACTGCAACATTTGTCTACAGTCTCAGACAACAAAATAAAATCATGGAATTGTGTCCATACACTCTCGCAATTGAATAACCTAGGCAACCATAGGAAGGTCAGGTTTATTTCTGATTCTTGAGTTGATTTGATAGCCAGTCAAGACCCTCATATAGACCATCTCCGCTAGTGGCACACGTTGCTTGGATGTACCAGTTTCTTTGCCTCAGGGAGTGGAGTCCAAGTTTGTCGGTGATCTCAGCTGCATTCATCGCATTTGGCAAATCCTGGAAAGAGACATGGAAATAAGTTCCCCGTGTCATAGACTCTTAGTTAGTCCAACAATGTAAAGTCACACTAAGGTGTGACAAAGCCAGTTTAAATACATTAGCAACAAAGGAATATCATATTACATTCATTAATATGCAGGGGAACATTGAACTTTGTACTTAGCACACAGGTTAGGTATACTACCCTTTGCAAGTCCAAATGAACTAAGTTTGCTAATTGCTGATTTTCTCATCAAGCAAACAGGTGGTGAATTTTTACCCTTAATTAGCTAATAAAATCTTTAGGGTGAACAATCAACTCATCAGGAACATGGCCAGGACAATATTGGGTTGAGTAAAAGAGTAGACAATTTTGGCAAATAATTTACCTGTGTTTTAAAGTGTACAATCAAATACAAATGTGAATATTAGTGTGATTACAGGTCTTAACTGACTGATGTTACTTTCAACACCTAGAAACCACCAGCTGGGCCATATCACAATAACCCTATCCCAAAGTACACAATGTGATAAATATGAGAACTCTTTAAACCGTAACAGAAAAATTCTTTCATGTTTGTAACAATTGTAAGACTTTAAAGATTATCTTAAAGATTCTAAGGGCTGTTCGATTTAAAAAAGAGGTGGGGGGTGGTGGACCTGAAAATCTCCTCCAAACCTCCGATATCTAACCGAAGAGAATTTTCAAGTTCATTAATAACTGTATATATTCAATATTATTTTAACAATAGTTGATGCCTGCTCCACCAAACATATTATTATGGGTTGATATGCTGCCAATTGGAATCACTGCAAAGACCATTCTATTCCTATTACTACAGCACATGAGACGAGACAGTCAACTAGATTATGAAATCTCATCAGCCTGATGAGTTAAGTGGCCTGATGTCATGAGGAGAATATTTCCAAACACAAGATTAAGACAGTTCTACAATACTCTACCTGTTTGTTAGCGAACACTAGAAGCACAGCATCTCTCAATTCATCTTCAGCTAACATCCTCATTAGTTCCTCTCTGGCTTCACCAATACGTTCTCTATCATTACTGTCTACTACGAAAATAAGACCTGAAAATACAAACAGAATTCATGTATGAGCTTCGAGCTGATGCACCATTATTTCAAATTAACTAAACAGTAAACTGCATTTTTTCATAACATATCATAGCCTCAATGATTGATTTATTAACAATTCACAGCATACCTTGGGTGTTCTGGAAGTAATGTCTCCACAAGGGTCGAATTTTGTCCTGTCCACCAACATCCCATACAGTGAAGCTGATGTTCTTATACTCTACTGTTTCAACATTAAATCCTGCAAAATAACAATAGAAATTATCAGTAACATTCAAATAGCACAAAGCAATGACTTCTAAACACCCCATTTCATTCAATTTGATCAAGACTTCAACCTACCAATGGTGGGGATGGTTGTGACAATTTCTCCAAGTTTCAGTTTGTAGAGGATTGTCGTTTTACCAGCAGCATCAAGACCGACCATGAGAATTCTCATTTCCTTCTTGCCGAAGAGGCCTTTAAAGAGAGACTGGAAGATGTTTCCCATTTTGACTGATTCACACACACCACTGGAAAGTAAGAAGGTAAAAGTTAACTTATGGTATGAAGTTAAAGAAAACAAATAGCCATTGCAAAAGATTCTCCAAACATCAAATCTAGCCCTGCTGACATGTGACATTCCTTGTGACACGCCCTTTCTGTAAAATTTATCAATAATTAATTTCATACAAGTCACTAAAATAGCACAGATTTTGGAAAGATTCTAGAGTAGTAACATAGAAAACTTAATGTTGTAAATTGATTCTTATTCCCCTGTATTCCAAGTTACACAATACACTAAATCAGACACCAGTTTAGAATCCAGTAAATGAGTGACAGTGGGTCATAAGACAATGACTCAGACCACTGAATACACAAGGCTATACCATTACTAAAGCTAAACTTTCGACAAAATATTCCTCCTGGGCTGTGGTCCAGAAAACGGGTCTGGTCATGTTGACCCTGATACAAAACAGGTAGGCTAAATAATTAAGAAAATAATAGGCCTATTCCGATAATTGGGCTAAATGAAATCTCGACTTCCTTAACAAACTACATAAGTTAAATAATTTTCCTAAACACGAATATGTCGGCCAAATGAATGCTAAAAATCCAAAGCGGCAACACCCCTTTCTGAACGTGGCGAATTCATTGGAAAATCGGTTTGAATGAGAAGTCAAAAACTATTCCCTATTACGGCAAATAAACGAGTACACCCAAGACAAAAACGTAACATAATTAAAGATTATGTCTCATAGCGTTTTCACACCCACAAATACCCACAAAGTCGTTCTAAAATTTCGGTAATGACTAACGTCTGTGGAAATGCAGTTCCCGGTTCAGCAAAAAGAGAGCCGTACGGTGTAATAACTCAAAATAACACTAAATATGTCTTTCCACACGAAGGTGCAGTGTGGTCCTTCCTTAATCGGACGTGTGGATGAGTATGAACCGTTCAGGTGGTGAAATAAACTGAAATGAAAGCACCACGACCCACTAACATACCTCTCGAGTTGTCAAAATGGCGGACGTGGAGGAGGTTTCGTTGCACATGCCACGTCATTTGGCTAGCAATAGGGGTAGTCACAATTGCAATTCAGCAGTACCCTGTCACGTGACCCGCCAAACGTAAACATTAGCACGTGGTCAACGATAAACATAGGCTGCGCTGCAGCAAAGCCCTCATCAAAAGGTAGTTTTCAGGAGCTACTGTACCTTCTTAAAAAAAATATTTTGGGGGAAAGTACTTTCTGCTCCGACGTTGATATGTCTTGCGGCCAGGAGCTAAAGGTTATATCATGGGTTGATGTATATATATAGATTTTATTGACATGTAAAATATCATAAGTGATATGTCATTCAGTTAAAAGATAACATGAAAGAGACATTAATGTAAATACAGAAAGCAATAAAATTTCAATAATCAAGGTTCCAGCCACCAAGTTAACTATTAATACGTGTTTAAAGCCACATACACAAGATGTAGTGAGATAGAGCTATGCAGTAGTGTATTCTCGTGACCCGAAGGAGGAGTATATCGGGTATACTGCATCAACCCTTTTCATCCCATGACTCAGATTTTTTTTGATTTTTCATATATATATATATATTGATATCAGTATATTCCCTTTTATCCCATGACTGAGCATGTATTTTTTTCTGATACTGGTGTTTTTCCCTGGGTGATATTGATCTCAGAGGGATGATATCAAAGGCTTGGAGGGACGATACGGCTTTTCGAGGGACGATACGAGATTCAGCCAATCATAGACAAGAACTGCAGGGACGATACAGCTTTTTAAATTTTTAACCAATGAGCAACCAATAAACAGGGATGATATTGATTTCCACCAATCAGGAGAAATTTCAGAGACACACCTCCAAAACTGAACTGGCCAATGAAATGCTGTTGCTATCAGTTTGTTTTGTTCAAAACAATGACAAATTTGGAATTTCAATGTGTCATGAACGTCATCAGTTCAAATGGCATTTTCTACATAAATTAGTGTAACAAAGTTTTCAGACTCATCAAATGGATAAAAACTATTTTTCTTTCATTATTCTATAATTACAGAACACTTCTGAGGGTACTAATACCTTCAAATGTTGTGCAGGAGATCTCAAAACTGCCACTTGTTGATCAACAACAAGTCACCACTCAAGTGTGACATTGAGGCCATTTAGGTGAACTGTGTCTGTTCCTGGGCTTGTAATCGGTCAGAAGTTTTCATATTTCTTGAAATATTCCCAAAAACCAATCCACAGGGAATCCACAAACTTAAAAGCATCCAAACACTGCCATTTTAGCGCCGACTGTGGCATTTAGCTGACTGGAATAGTGACGTTTTTGTGACGTCATCAATGACGTCATAGGCTTGCAGTGCTAAATTTAGCTTCAGCTGCATTGTAGATCTGAGTTTAAAGCTCCGTTTCGGTTGCTCAAGACACCCAAAACATCAGTTCTAGTTATTCAATATTTACGAAATTGCAGGGGATAAATCTTGACATAGTAATTGATCACACTGTGAAATATCAAGCATGAGAAAAATTCTTATAAGCCACACTAACTTGTTGACTTGGAGGAGGCATGTTGGCTACAGACTACTGTTAAGATGAGTGTATGGTCAAGTTTTTTAAATTTTAGCAATAAAAAAACAGTCATGGGATAAATAGGTTATCACAGTGGCAAGAGGCTGTATCTCCCAGGTATCATCACCCTACGGGTCTCGGGATGATACAGGGTCTCGGGTGATGATACCAGGGAGATACAGCCTCTCCCCATGTGATAACCTATAAATTCAGCTAACTTTCCCTCTGTATATTCCCAAGAAAAGTCTTCTATAGAGGAGAAAATGCACCTAGGCATGGAATAAACATTATTATATCATGTATAAATTAATTTAAAAGCATTTCTGAGTCTGAGTGAGACTAAGTCTGTGGGAAACATATGCGTAGGACCATTTATCCCATGACTGCATGATTTTTCCCTGATACTGGTGTTTTTCCCTGGGTGATATTGATCTAAGAGGGATGATATCAAAGGGCTTGGAGGGACGATACAGCTTTTCGAGGGGACGATACAAGATTTAGCCAATCAGAAACAAGAACTGCAGGGACAATACGGATTTTAACCAATGAGCAACAAATAATAAGGGATGATATGAATCTCCACCAATCAGCAACAATATCAGGTACACACCTCCAAATTGAATTGACCAATGAAATCAAACTATTCTGCAGTGTTTTTGTTTCAAAACAATGGCAAATTTGGACCTTCAGCATGTCATGAACGTCACCAGTTCAGGCTGCAATTTGTGTATTAATGAAGTTTGGCCAGATTTTGCAGTCCCTTACACTCTACAAAATATTTTTTTCTCAGTAACTATTCATCTGTACCACTAATTTGGTGAAAATACCTTTTCTTGTCTTCTTCAAGCATCCTGAACCTGTCAGCAGCAACGTCACCACTTGAGTATAATGTCCAGCAAATGTGAATATACCATGTTATTTCATATATCCTTATTGAGTGAAATATCACCCCAGTTCATCAAATATCTTAGAAATTAATAAATAAAGGTCTTAAAACATCAACAGAAGCCAAATCCTGCCATTTCAGCTCCAACATTGCATGTAAACTGGCTTTAAAGTGACGTATTTTTAATAAGGAAAATATGAAAATTTTGACAGGTACTCTTTCAAACCCTCATATAAACGACTCTATGATCCTTACATCAGTAACATTTTGCCAATGATATATCTAGATTATAGCACTTTCACTTTTAAGCTTCATTTAGACATTTGTTTCATCGTTCTTTTTTGTTCATAATATTGGAAAATCTGGAAAAAATGCAAAACATTGTGTTGCTTCCTTCATATTCCTTAGCATCCCATACTTAGCAATGACAGCCATAAATGTTGTAAAATTCATGTGCAATTATTAAATATTTGATCAAAGTCCTGCCATGCTCAACCCATTCAATAGTTTTTGTTTATAATTAGCAATTTTATAATAATTAGTTGCATGATGACCTCTATTACTTTCACTTGACTCCAATATTACTTTCACTTGACTCCAATACTTATTATTGTTTTCTTCATATACACCTCTTAAGTGTTCGGTTATAAATACTAATTTAAATGTCATAGATTTAATGCAAATCAGCAAAGGAATATGAAGGAAGCATCACAATTTTTAGCATTTTCCCCCAGATTTTTCATAATTATGAAAAAAAGAAGAATGAAACAAATGTCAAAATGAAGCCTAAAAGTGAAAGTACTATAATCTAGATATATCATTGGCAAAATGTTACTTATGTAATGATCAGAGAGTCATTGATATGAGGGTTTGAAAGAGTATCAAATTTTCATATTTTCCTTATGATATAAAAATATCCGTCAGTAATGGTCATGAAACCCAAAATTGTATCTCTACACTATTTACGACATAATCTTATTAAGTTTTGTGTGCATGTAGGTGCAGTAGTGTGTGAATGTTGATGTTGTTTTTTTTTTAATTTTTCTCAAAATATTTTAAAACGCAGCTTAGATATGTCGATGTGACTATAAAAATGCACAACTAAGCTATATAGAGTAATAACATATAAGATGTTGTAGGGTAAGTGCATTAATGCCAGATTTCTGCTCTGGAAACCCAATTTAACACAATTTTCAGCCTTTTTTTCTAATTATACATTATTTTGTAATCATCATGAAATGTATATCAAAATGAAGTTTGAAAAGTGAAAATACTATAATTTTAGATATGTCATTGATACAATTTCATTCATGTAGGGCAAATAGTGTCGTTTGTATGGAGGTTTGAAAGTAGGAACTTCCCCTATTTTGCCCTAATTTTGAAAATTCTACAGTATTTATGGTCATGAGACCCCAAAAAGGCACCACTACACTATTTTAGACACATTATGACAAAGTTTTAATGTCAGTGCAGTAGTGTCAGACTACTGCTTCGGAAACGAAAACAATTTTTTTTCTTCTATTATTTCCAAATTTTGTTAAACATAACCATCATTTGTAAATGTGACTATCAAAAGGCACCACTAGGCTATATAGAGTATTACTGTACAATAGGGTAAGTGCATTAGTGTTAGAGTTCTGCTCCGGAAACGAAAGTGTTACACCCGCACGCCCGCACGCCCGCACGCCCGCACGCCCGCACGCCCGCACGCCCGCACGCCCGTCCGCCCTCCCGTCTGCCCGCCCTCCCGTCTGCCCGCCCATCAAACGGATATTGATGATAACAAAAACCCTTTTCGAACTTCATTCGCTGAGGATTAAAAAGTATCTCCCAGGTATCGTCATGATGATACAGGTCCATATCTTGGACAGGAATGGGAACCACTGTTATTTTGTATTGAACATGAATTACTTCACATTATAAAATCAAGCAAATACAGTTTTCTACATCCGCTTCGTGTCAGTATGGTGTCAGCAGCTTTGAATCTCTTTGACCATTAAGTCCTAGGTCCTGGTGCACTCGATTAGGCAAAGACAAGGAAAGACAAAAGGAGTATGGGAAGTAGACATTAATAGATATCTAAAGTGAATAGAAGGGAATTTGGGGGGGGGGGGGGGGGGGTTAGGGTTTTAAAGCTTGAATGAATGGACCTCTGCCACTGCAGCAGGCCATTCCATACAGTTATGATTCTGTTCAAAAAGTTTTATTTGAAGACATCCAGTCACAAAGGCAGTATTTGGATTTTATGTGATGATTTGATCTTGCCTTCTTGTTGCCCGATGGAGTTATGGTCAAAAGGGATACAGTGCTGTTAGTTGGTATTTGGTCCTTCTGCTTTCTATATCTTCTAATACCTTGCCAAGTTGCCACCCCAGCAAACCATAAAACATTTTCTAAACTTTAACAACATAAGTCAAATGTTTGGGCAACATTGTCATCAAATAGTTTGAAAAGATGAAAGAATCTACTTGTAAAAAATAGGCTGCACTGCAGCTAAACCCACATAGCATACAGGCATACAGGCATCATTAAAATTGTTATGTGTTCATCCGACAGGCAGGAGGGCAGGTGTTACACTTTCATTTCCAGAGCAGAACTCTAACACACACTTTCGTTTCTAGAGAACTCTAACACTAATGCACTTACCCTAATGAATTTTTATACAGTAACACTCTATATGGCCTAGTTGTGCCTTGTGATAGCCACACTGACATATATTGGCTATGGAACAATATATATATATATATATATATATATATATATATATATATATAAATAATTCATCTCCAGCAGATACTTTGGTCAATTTGGTGTCATCTGTACTTGGGACATTCTCCTGAGCAGTTGGCTAATTGTCAACACTTCCTGCTCATAGTCATCCCACAACTGCATCAAAACGAGTCCACAACTATATATGTTTTTATTATTAAAAATATTCACTGTTATAGTTTTATAACTTATTATGAATTTTAATTTTATATATATAAACTATATAAATATAAGAAGTCACATTTCGCATCCCAACTTTCTTCACTTTCTTTCTCAGTTTCACCTTCTCTGTCATGCAATCTTTGTGTAGTCCAAAGTGGAATATGGATGTGAATTCATCATTGTCTCTTTATACTTAGAAATATTAACTAAATTGCAATAAAATTCCAGAGAGTGATCATATTGCACATTTTTTAAACACACAACCGTTATATTAATTGCAATCAGGAGGTTTTTTTAATATTTATTCCCTTATTCCCTAATCCACCACAATTGGATATTTCCACCCCTGTTATGTTCAATTGATGGGGATTATTTTTCATTAATTACCAGTTGATTAAAGTCAATATTTTCTTTAAACTTCATTCGAATATGAGGTGTTATAATACCTTTATGACATCATAAAATAATTTTACACTGGTCTAAAAACGCAATTTATGTATTATTAATGTATTTATTAGTAGTTATGTTATAATTATTTATCAGGTGTTTATTAGTAAAATGAACACCAAGCTGGCCGGTCAGCAGGTTCATTGCCGGCCTCCGAAACGTCCGATTGCTGCGGTCAGCCTTAACTTTAATTAAAAGCACTAAAAAGGTGTTGCTTATCAAATCTCATGTTAAGCTACAGACAGAACTTGTATGTAAAAGAAATTAAATGAATTTTTAACAAACTATTGCATAAAAGTACATAAAACAGCAGAAAAAATAATTTCGGACGTTTCGGACACTTTTCGTACGTTTAGGGAATCGGACGTTTAGGGAATCGGAGATTTCGGACTCGGACGTTTCGGTTTTCGGACGTTTCGACCTGATACCGTTTATATAGTGCCTGTGATGAACCGAAGCAATTGCCACTTGGCCTACATAGCCTGTTATGCAATGCTAATTAGAGTCCAAGATGTCCTATTTTTTGAACTCTTGAATTTCTCATTTGTTCATTATATTCTGTCAAGTGTAAAATAATACAGTGTTCCCATGGGTTATAAAAAAAGTCTAAAAAAGTCTAACTTTATTTTTGTAAAAATTAATGTCCGTATTAATTCTTACTTTTGTCCACTTAGTCTTACATTGTCCTATTTTGATGCAAATATACTTGGATATTAACATCTACATTGTAATATTCAGACGAATTGGTAAATATAAATGAATAGAAATCATGAACTTTCTTTAAATACACCAGAACTGAGTTTATTTTATTGCTTAATAGCCAATACCCTGATTGTTTTTTTTTTGACGATGAAATTAAATATATTGGTGTATATTACTATATTAGTGGTCTTATTTTTCATGTGCGCATGATATTATATTGTCTTACAAATATCTTAAGTCTTATGAAGGTAAACCTGCAGGAACCCTGTATTAACAGCAATCCATTAATCCATTATGTTCAGAGCCCTCCCACCAAGTGAGCATAAAAAGTATTCTCTATTCTTTTCTTGTCATTTAATTGTTTTAAAGATTTTATGCACAATAAGGAGTATTCAGTTCACTAGAAATATCAACACAATAGCATGTTACCTTAACTAATCTGCAACTAATATTATCTTTTATATGTCCAAAATAGTCATATTTGGGCTATGGCAATGATCCTAAGGAATATATATGAAATCCAGCAATAATTTTATGCCACATAAAGGATTTTGGGTATAATTTCATACAGAAATTAACCTCCAAGGTTTTTATTTACTTGTATTTAAATAAATAAAGTCTAAATGCAAATAAATACAAAATCTTAAAGGTTTATATTGTATGGAATGATACTCAACACACCCATTTTAATGCTTTTATAAGTCAAAATATGTTTTGCTCGCTGTTTAAATTTAGCTGGCAACTGAAGGAACTATATATTATCAATTGCATATTTTCTTCAGTTACTGAATTGTTGGGTTGCTGATTTGCATTAAATCTATGGCATTTAAATTAGTATTTATAACCGAACACTTTACAGGTGTATATGAAGAAAACAATAATAAGTATGGAGTCAAGCAAAAGTAATCATCCTGCAACTAATTATTATAAAATTGCTAATTATAAACAAAAAAAAAATTGCTATTTTTAGACATATTCTTACTAAGTTTTGTGCACATGTAGGTGCAGTAGTGGGTGAGTCCTGTTCTGGAAACAGAAATATTAATATTATATTTTTCTTTTTTCTCTAAATATTTTAAAACACAGCTTAGATATGTCAATGTGACTATCAAAATGCACAGCTAAGCTTTACAGTGTGTTGCCACACAGACTGCAGATATGGAAGAATCCATGATGCCCAGTTCCACAGCCTTCTTGAAGGGCAGGTAGGCTCTGAGCACCATTTTGTCCCAGAATCTGAAGTAATGCATCAATCAACCATTATAACGTATACCTATTTGTTTTAAAATAAATAAATTAATTAATTTAGTTTATTCAAATATCATGTCTGCTATTGTAAATTGAGCACCAAGGGCGCAAACACAGATCAACCATGCAATTATGTTTATACATTTTTGTACTAACCAGCTGAAGAGTTGATCCACATCTTCATGCATGTATTCCTGCATCAGGTACCCCACTTTGATTTTCCAGAAGATGCCTTCCTGCACCAACATGGAGAGGATACCAAATAGGAATCTGAAAGTCATTAGAATTTAAAAGGATTTAGCCACTAAAAACTTGACTTGAACAGGTTTACTCCGACCACAAAGAATCGTGAAATTGTTCATTGCACACCTATTTTAGTCTCTCTCCAACAGTTATAAAGTTGTAAATACAAAGTTTTGCCGATGATTAGGATGTCAGACAGGGCCTCCAACAAGCAGTTGATTGTTGTGTTAGCATTGTGTGGATACTACCCCACATCACAATAGATGTGGGGTTTCACCCCGTGCACAAGCACTGCCGTAAGGTGCATCCTAAGTTTCCACGTCCCTGGAATCAAACACAAAATGACTATATTTCATGTAATAGAATGATTTGATGGCTAGTGTAAGTGTATAATTGACCTGTTTTACCAGTATTTGCTCAAATGAATTTCTTTTCTCATTTTCAAATGTAAAACCAGCAATACCTGGCAATCCTTACCCTTATGATTCTTAATGTAAGCCCTGCTACTTTATGTCAGTGGAATTGAAGCTCTGTAAAACCAGCAATACCTGGCAATCCTTACCCTTATGATTCTTAATGTAAGCCCTGCTACTTTATGTCAGTGGAATTGAAGCTCTGTAAAACCAGCAATACCTGGCAATCCTTACCCTTATGATTCTTAATGTAAGCCCTGCTACTTTATGTCAGTGGAATTGAAGCTCTGTAAAACCAGCAATACCTGGCAATCCTTACCCTTATGATTCTTAATGTAAGCCCTGCTACTTTATGTCAGTGGAATTGAAGCTCTTTATATATAGAGGAGGTAGTACTCAAATGATAGATTTACCTGATAAAGACTTTGGTGTGTATGCAAAGACTGGTAGGTTCGTCATTGCTGATCCATACCGTCAACTATGACTGAGGTGTACCTGTTGGGTTCTCTTTCTGCCTTCTCCCTATGTTTGTAATACGTTCCTCTTTGTTCCCTTAGAGTAAAAGGTAAAAGTTGAAGACCATACAATGCTTCCTTTTTTATTTAGAAAAAACCTCCACTGGATTGGTGTTGACATTGGCATCAGCTTTCTGGTTAAGGTCTTTCACTGAGCTCTACAATAGACGAAAACACTCCGAGGGGTATGATATTTTGATGGGAGCATGATTACTCTATGAGTATAGATCATAGCATGGGGAGGTTAATCATGGTTGGGGTTCTGAAACTTGTATGGTTATCTTAGGGTAATTTCCTTGACAGGGTGTTAGCATCATGTTCTAACATTTTATTCAAAAGGTAATTAAAATGCTATAACTTCAGGGTGTTAGCATCATATTGTATCATGTGTGTTGTTACCATGGAGTAATTATATGCCATGATAGTAAATTTCAAAGTTTTATTCTATCTAATAGACTTGTGATATAAATATATCCTATAATGACTAAGACAGGATAAATTTATATCACAAGTCTATTAGGTCAGATCACCTGTTAATTCAGTCAGTGTAGTTTACTATTGTATGTTCAAGTCATTAATTGTTTAACACACATTCACCAATTAGTGTTATTTCAACTTTCTACTTAATACTAAGATTATACAATGGATACGATGTTTGCTTTAACTGTTTACAGTGAAGTGATGTAATTTCTAGATCTTCTTATTATTGTCAGACTATATTGTGGTTTTATTTGCCTTGTTATTTGTGTTATTAGATATGGTGCCTCCACTAACTTTGCAAAATAGTAAATGTGTCTGCATTGTAAATCTGCATCTACCCAATAACTGTAGAATGCACCATTGTGTACTAGACATAATGTATTATTGTGATTAAAGCTAGTCTGATGTGTCTGTATATAATATCCAATTTTTAACCCTCAGCAAACAAAGTTTCATTTCCGGAGCAGAACTCTTACAATAATGCACTTACCCTAACATTTTGTACAGTAATACTCTATATGGCCTAGTGGTGCCTTTTGATAGTCACATTAACATGTGTTGGCTATGTTTTACAAAATATGGAAGAAGAAAAAAAGTCATAATATGTCTAAAATAGTGCAGTGATGCCTCTTGGGGGGTTTCTTGGCTGTAAATACCAGATAACTATTAAAATTAGGGGAAAATATAAAAAAGTCTTACTTTTCCATATCAAAGACACTATTTACCGTACATGAGTGAAATGTTGTGGATAACATATCTAAATTACAGTATTCCCACTTTTCAAACTTCATTTTGACATTAATTTCATGCTGTTTCTAATGGGAAAATATGAAAAAAAATTCTAAAAATTGTGTTTTATTGTGTTTCTGAAGCAGAACTCTGGCACTGATGTTCTTACCAAACAAGTTTCATAAGTTATTACTCTATCTAGCCTAGTTGTTGCTTTTGATGGTTACATTGACATAACTCGGCTCTGTTTTACCAAATTTAGAAAAAAAAAGGAATACATTTTTCCATTTCCAGACCAGAATCACTCACTGCTGTGCATAAATGCATACATAAACTTGTCATAATATGTCTAAAATAGTGAAGAGATACATTTTTGGGGTGTCGTGACCATTAAATGATATATAATTTTGTAATAAGGGGAAAATATGACGATTTGGTACTCTTTCAAACCCCCAAATCAATGCTAGTATGATCCCTACATAAGTGAAATTTTGCATAACATATCTTCATTGTAGAACTTTTACTTTTTAAACTATATTTTGAAATTTATTTCATCCTTTTTGTGTCATAATAATGGAAAATCTGGATAAGAATGCTAAAAATTGTGTTATTTCCAACATTCCATAGTTATATCATCCCGTACTTTGCAATGAAAGCCATAAAATATTTCTGTGCAAGACTGATCTCTATCAGCCAGTCTCATTATTTCACTCTCAGCAACCCAGTTGAACTTTTTTGTATATTACCAATTTCATAATAATTAATTGCATAATAATCTATAAATAATTTAAATACCATATATTTGATGCAAATCAGCAACTAACAATCGAGTAACTATTCAACAATTGCAGGGAATGGCAATTGATAATGTATAGTTTTTTCAGTTGCCAGCTAAAGTAATCAGTGTGCAAAAAATATTTTGACTCATGAAGGTATGAATATTGTTGTGCAAAATAACCTTTACGATTTGTGTTTATTTGTATTTAAACTTAAATATTTATTCAAATACCAATTAAATGCAAATCTTACAGGTTTATTTTGTATGGAATTATACCCAACAGATTTAAGATATATTCTTCAACCTCTTTTTATATGTATATCATAGCCCATGTGTGAGTATTCGGACAGAAAAACAATAATCTTAGATGTAGATTATTTAAGGGACAGCTATTGTATTGATAATTCTAGTGAACTGAATACTCCCTACTGTGCATAAAAAATCTGAAACAAACAAATTAAATGGTAGGAAATGGATATACTCATCTTCCTAAAGCAAACCTGCCATCTTCGTATAGCTACGCCAAGTGGCATTGCTAAAAATAGGCTTAGTTACCTGGTTTATACAGATCAGCCAGTGTTTACAAAATGTATCTATATTTTGCAGAGCAACGTGGCCTGCAGTGACCGTTTTGTCTTTTGAAACGTTGATGCATCGCTTGCATTGGCTGACCTACTTAGTAACGCACCTATTTACTACTAGAGGGCCATGGCCAAAAGAAATACTGCTTTGCCGTTAAATCTAGCAAGGCCGCCTAGCGTAGCTATAACTTTGAAAATAATACTTGTGATGCTCATTTGGCTTTTAATCTGATTGCCATTGCGTAAAATGCTATGTAGGCCTAGATGCGATTGTTCAGGTAGATCGCACACACTACCAAAGCACTCAGTAAATAAATTGGTCAGCAGACTAGTTGGGTTATATAATTGATCATCCTTAGCCGAAAATGGTTCTCTCAGACAACTGGGTACTGCTTATTTCGAACACTTATGCTGCAGTGTCTGAGTTCAGCTGTGGAGACAAAAGAAAAAAAACCTTTTTTTGTTTTTCAAATTTTGTAAAACATAGCCGACATATGTCAATGTGACTATCAAAAGGCATCACTAGGCCATACAGAGTATTACTGTAACTGTCAAAAGGTACCACTAGCCCATATAGAGTATAACTGTATGGAATTTGTAAGGGTAAGTTCATTAGTATTTGGAGTTCTGCTCTGGAAACAAAAATGTTCTGCCTGCCTGACGGATGGATGCTAAACAATATTAATGATGCCTGTGTGCTATGTGGGATTTTCTGAGGGTTTTGCTGCAGCGCAGCTTGTTTTATTGTAAAAACTATAGTAATTTCTAGGCAAATGAGCTGCCAGTAAGTTACTGTAGCTTTTACAGTAAACTTTTTACAGTGTGGGAAGCAATGCTTCTTTATGATCAGCTTGAAAAAAGGTTTATTGAGATAAGGTCAGTGATTTTTTTTTACCTAGGAACTGCTTTGCACCTCCCACAGGTAATTAGTCAATGGAATTTAATGATCAGCAAGATACTCAGGTGCAGCATATGTGGGCAATGAGGCCAGTCAAAATTTACTAACATCTGTGGCAAGCAATGGAAGATCCACTGTTGGTAACTGCAGGTGACACTAGGGTTAACCTTGGTAAACCTTTGGTACACCATGAGACTTTGAAGGTACACCTACCTTTGATGAAGGTAATTGTGCGGAGCACTATGGTACACTAAGGTTAACGAAGGTTCACACGAATGTTCAAGAAGGTTTGTGAAGGATCACATGAAGGTTCATGAGCCCATCCCTCCTAGGAATCTCAGTAGACCTAAATTGTGGAATTGCTGGTGTCTTATTTGCAGTTAAACCAGAGAGCCGAGGAAACTAACAACCTGCGAAGGAGGGTGGATGAGATGATGCAATCCCAAGCCATACCGAGCACCTCCAGAAGTCACTGGGGACACTGGCTGATTAGCATGTTCCCTGGGATCCATGAGACCCTGTGGGACTCGTACATGCGCACACCATTCAACAACATCATGTGGTTCAGGGAGGAGTCTGCAAAGTGGTAGACCAGCAGCCCATGCCACAGTCAATGCAACAGCCCATGATGTTGGTAATGCAGCACCCTCCACCTTCACAACAAGGACAATCTACAACCCAAGTAATGAGCAGTATTTGGAATGCTGGTACGTCCAGCCAGACAGCGTATGGGTGCCAGACAGCTGCCCTGCACCTCTACCCCCACCCCTCACACCACCATCATACCAGCACCTGCAGCCTGTCTGACAACAAACCCTAAATTCCCAGCCACTTTCAGGACCATCACAATCAACACCGACTACCATTTAGTCCATTCCATCCATGCCATCCTTCTCCTTCGGAAGGTAACCCTCTGAGTTTCATCATGACACCTACCTCACTAACCCATGACAACTCGACTTGGACAACTCGGACATTCCGGACAGCTTCCCTTGCCCCTGATCTCCCCCCCCCTTATGTGCAATGGAAACTTTTTCACAATTTAATTACATTGTAATGACATCATTATAATCCAAATAACTTAAGCTTTTTTAATTTTGAACAGTGTAATACATTTCAGATTTGAACGTTGTGACACATTTCATTGAACTTCACTTCTTTGCTATTATTGTTTTAGCAATGCATGAAGCTCATGAGCTTCACAATGACAATGACGCCCTAGATGACAAATGACCAGGCCAACTTTACAAAACACTACAATGGCTTTTATTTTAACATAATTTTATAATGGCAAACCTCACATATATGTAATGTGTTCTAGTACAACTAGATTGTTTTGGTACCAGGTAAACAGTAACTTTAATTTCTTCCTGTAAAAGCCTTTCACAATGATACATGACATTAACATGACATTTATCCAGAACAATAACAATAAATCAATCATAAATGTATGTTCTTGTAAAGTATTTTGTTTGCTTTCAAAAGATCGCAAGTAAAGGCCAATATGGTTGTTGATGATGATGGGGTTGCAAATGCTAGAAAATGTCCCACTGCCTGGGAACACATCCAGCAGGGGAGTTTTAGTACTTCATCATGTAAATGCGCTGCAGCTTGGCTGTCTTGGTGGGATACTGCCCTCCGGCTATACTGTCCAGGCACCAGGCAGAAGTTCATAACTTCTTGGATTTTCTTCATCAATCAGTGTTGTGTGAGCTGTGGGGTACCTGTGGCACATCATGTTGTATAGACAGCAACTAGCCAGTACGATGGCTTGATCTCTCTCAGGAGCCTGTGGAAATGTCAGTAAATATCTGAATCGCATGGCCAGGATTCCAAATGCATTCTCAACAACTCTTCTTGCCCTAGAGAGCCTGTATTTGAAAATCCTCTCATAATACGTTGAGGGAACGGTTTCATAAGCCAAGTCCTCAGGGGGAAAGGCATCATCAGCCACAATGAAGTATGGAATCGGCTTGGCATTGTTGGGTAAAGGCTTTGCAACAAGGAAGCTAATGGTTCTATCTTCAATGACTTGTCTGAGTTCTGTGTCAGCAAACAGGCCACCATCTGATGCAGATCCATTTGCAGCATCCACATACAAGAATCTGTAGTCTGCATCGACAAGTGCCACTAGCACTATGGAGTGGAACCCCTTGTAGTTAAAGAACAGAGAGCCACCATTTGGTGCGCACTTGATGGCAATTGTTTCCCATCCAAACCTCCAACGGTATTGCGAAAGTTCCTTTGGGAAGCGAAGACATCTGCCATTTCCTGCCACTCTTGTGATGTAGTTGGGCATGACATTACTTCTTCTACACACTGGCCTCACACACCTCTGGTACTATCTGAGAGATGGTGTTGAAAGCAACCCTGAAGCTATATTGCAAAGATCTGTAGCTTTTTTCAGTGGCCAAATATTGAAGGACAATGGCAATTTTCAGCCCTGGCTCCAAAGTCTTCCTGCAGAAAGTGTCTTGGATTTTCTATGTGAGGTCCCACTTTTGCCAACAGCTCTCGGAACATGGCTGGTTCCATGCAAATGCAATTCTCGAAGCTTTGGATGTCCTCTGCGCACTCAGCTCACTCCCCTTTTATATTGTCCAAAAATTGGTCTTTTCAGGAGCCAGGGCTTTTTGCACACCTTCCTTCTTCTTGGTTTCTTATTTTTTTCTTGTCAGAGCTTTTGCCAGAGCCAGATCAATTTCTGCCATCTCCATCTCAATATCTACTTGCGGTCACAGAAGCTCCAACCTCTGGTATGGGTGAGATTCATGTGGAGGAAGAGAAGGATGTTTCCACCAGCAACGTAGCTGAACGTGGGACACCTTCAAGAACCTTAGCGTACCTTCCCGAACCTTTGCAAACCTTCAATTATCGTATCTTACCATAGGCAAACCTTAGTGGCACCTTCGCCCACATTATGCAACTGAACGGACACCTTACTATACCTTGGGAAATCCACAGCAATAGAGTAGGGAACCCTAACAGCTCTGCTAGTTTACCTTAAGTAGACCTTCCAACACCTTACACTACCACCCCAACATCATAGTAAGGACATCACAGGCCCTCAAACCGTTTCTGGAGCCAGGTTTGGATCTCTTGGCCAAACCTTGTTAAACCTTGGCCTAAACCTTGTGTGTGGGAACTAGGCTTATGGAAATTCGTGGGAGCTACAAACCTATTCTAAATTTTAAAGTGACACAAAACAATGGTCTGTAGTTTGTCATATTAAGGGACATGAAGTGACCTGACTGCATATACCTCACCTTAATGTAAAATTATGTCTGGAAGAAATCAGGTGAGATATTCCCTGTATGGAGGGATATTTTACTCACAATTTGGGTGACAAAATACTCCTAAGTCCTTCTGTGAAGTAATTTTTTACATAGGCTCCACTTGTAGGGTCAAGTTGACCTTTTTTTTGCTGTCAGTGTCAGCTACTATGGCTATTCATTTTTGTATCATAAGGTGCAGTGGGGAACTGTGACACCTCAAAACCACTAAAATGTTCCATTACTTGCAAGAATTAAAAGCACAAGGTGGCTGACCTTACCCTCAGCTTGTCTCACACTCACAGTACCTACCACCAGTGGGGAGCAATGAGACAAATGACCCGGCATTGACATGGTGTTGAATAACTCCTATCTTACATACATCTGAGGTAGAAAACCTGTTATATGTCCTGATTTTAGATTTTTTTATGATTGAAAACGAAAAAAGGGACTGAATACTTTGCAAAAGTAGTGCTCAACATGATATTTACGAATTTATCAAAGTCAAATGCAGCAATTTTTCATTTTTTTGCGATGAATACTTACTATGACAAGCAAAGATATTTCCTGAGCAGTTCACTGTCCCTGCATTCTCAATGCTGCAGTGTAGTACAGTCCTCTTCAACAAGTCTTTAATGTTTTCATGGTAATTTAGTATTTTTTCCTTCTCAAATATCTGCAAAAACAATACAACTTAACCCTGTCACAACAACGTTTCCATGTCTTGATTAAAAAAAATTATTTACATATTTATTACCATAAAGCATTTGACAAGATAAAATATTTATTACTCACCAGGAACCGAAATCCAAGTCTTCAAGTGTTAATGAATTAAACTATGTCTAATCAACTGACTGCCCTTTTATACAATCCATTCAAGTAATAGTAACTAAATAGCGACTAAATGCACTTGGCATCGAACCCCTTTGAACCTTTAGTGTGTGATTGAACTGAATGGTTCATATATTGAACCTTCAAGAACCATTCAGAACCTTCGCATGTACTATAGAACCAGATTCCAAATGAAACCCCAAGATTCATTTGAATCTTTAAGAAACTTAGTGTGACATTTCAGTATGAGATAACACATCAGGCTTCAGCTGTGCTACAATGTATATCAGCATTGAGCGCCACCTATTGTTAAGTGAAATATATGTACAGATGGCCTCCGTTACTATCCTTCATATCTCAATGCCCAACTTGCCTAGGGAATCAACTTAATATTTTAACCGTGAATTGAAATATTCCATTTGTATGTCCAAGATGGCTTTCAATACGGCGACTCTTTTCTGCAATATTTCACATCTCTGCTCCTATTGACTCAGAAACTCAAAGTTTGATTCTCACTACAACTGCTCTGAACATGAAAAAAAAAAACCCTTTGTTAAAACCAAAAATGGAGTTTCTATCATATATCAGCTGAGATAACAACACTTTTAGAACAGGAGGCCATATTGAAAGCCATAATATCGGTGAATATAAGAATGTGATGTAAAATCGTAAAGAATATTTTAATTCTATGTCCTCAAAATCTCGCACCTACCAAAACACAAATGGCATGGATAAATGGCCAATACGCAGGACTGAATTGGATGATTTTCAGGGGGCCATCTTGAATATATCAAATCCTTAAAGGTGAAAAAGTGGCTTGCATTGGATTCATCATTTATTACCTTCAAATAAAGAAACATGGTAATGAAGAAAACTATAGATTCTATGCGACAAGCTCCATGTATCATGGTTTAATCATAGAGAAATTAGATCAGGAGGGGACACTCGGGACTTTGCAACATAGGCATGCTCTAATGAAAGTCTAATGAAGTCTGTATTTATTCAGATTACACAGTTTTCGTGAATTTCACAGGTTTTCGTGGAGTTTGACTTTGAAATCATCTTATTAAAGTATCAGCCCTTTCATGTACAATCAGAATCGCGCAGCTGAATCTCATGCCCATTAAAAGGAACTCTCCTCGCGGAAATTATTCTGTACGGATCTTTACACAACTAAAGGTTTTTGTTTTATTATGCTCACGTGAAAGTAAAAATTCTGGTCAACAAAATTATGTAAGCTATGTTCACAGCTTGCTGTGGCATGTCTACTATAGATTGAAATAAACACCATACACTGCAATTGGGATTAACTCAGCATTTCTTAGCAACTACTCATCCAAGTGAATTCAAATTTGAGTGTATTATCCACAAAGTTGTTGTACACTAAATTTCATAGCCAGTGTGAGTTTTTAGTGGTCTTATGCTCAGAACAACCAAATTATGTATATCATGGAATATTCTTGAAAACTTATAAATATGTACATTTCATACAATTAGGGGCAGTTCCTTAGGTCATTAGGCTTTTGGCGAGACAGTGAGTCTACCTTTGATGTACCTCATTGTCCTTTCCTGGTCTAATTTCTCCAAGGTCTATTGGATAAGGCATTACCTCCTAATCTTGAGGTAGCACGAAAGAGTAGGCTTAATCAATCTTATAGCCTCAATGGTCTGCATCAACTAAAGTTTAAATGAAGTTGTTCATTACCTAATGGTACACTCAATTGGGAGTTTAGCTCTTAACCCAGCATACACAAAAAAAGGAACAAGGACAAACTATGACAACACATATATTTCAGTCTGTCTGTTTCTCCATTCAGGGTTTTTTTTTACTGCATGCATGGTGAATTAATTAGCTCAATCAATGATATTCGCAATCTAGGACAACTAGCTAGGTATATTACATATAATTTTGGAATGAAGCCAAATGTCATGGTGTAGCTAACCTATAAGCCAGGAAGTGTGTCGAACGGTCGATGGGAAAAAAGGGGCAGGACAGAGCGTGGCGGCATGCACCTCAACGGGCCTTGCAGGACGTCAACTTTATATGGTGCCATGGCTCCCGCCAGTAGTCTTAGTTTATTTCTTTTCGCACCTGGCAAATTAAGGGAGCTTGACACTGCCGAGAGATACCAGCACCTAATGAGGGTAAGACATTGCAATACATTGTACACTTAAATGACTAGCAATTTTTTTATTGTTCAAGATCGTCCTGCATGGGTCTGTTAGGCAGAACTGAGAGCAAATATTGTCCAATGCTAACTCCAGCGCCCGTCACATTCCAGTCCTTGGATCTGGTTTCATTGAATGCACTAGCTGGCAAGATATTCACTCTACTTGCATGCATGCATAATATTCTGGAGCCAAATTATACGTCCAAGTGCCCTCGAATGCGATAGATATCCGCTGTGAGTTAGTAAATACACGTGCTGTTATGCAGACTGTGGATCCAGTGGTCATCTGCATACAATGGTCAGGTGGTCATTCACTGGACCTCTAAATACTGTGCACAACAGACTATTACAAGCTATCACAAGTGCTAAGTTATGAGAGCTCTAGAGATCTGCTTCTTCATTAATACAAGCACCTAACAATAAGGAACACTATATATAGGTGAGTAAATGTTTTGGGGTATTTTGTAAATTAAAACTGACATAAACGACAGCATGTATGCAAATAGACTTTATAAATAGGTCTGAAAGACACTTTCTAAAGTCAGCATTCCAACGTTTAAAAAATCTGTTAGACGTTTATCGAGCGCAAAGGTATTTGTCAACTTGAAAGTTTAAAGAAACTTGCCAACTCTTTCAGTACCTTCCTGCGTGTCTAGAGGACTGCAATCCATTTTGTGACTTCACAGCAAGTCATTCAAACTGATCATTGAGGAGTGAAATGGTTATGAGATTGCTTTGAAAATCAAAGGAACTCAACCATGCTGTCTGGGGAAGTTTTAACTTCTGTGGGAAATTTGATGATCTTCCAGTTGCATGCTCATAACACATTTTTTTCATAAAGTCTGTGAAAAAGATATATCCCCCAGCTATATGGCACTCTTAATTGTTTATTTGAAAGAGAATATCTCTCTCCCAGGACCTGTATGTTTATTGTAAAATCAAATGATTTTTATGTGCATGAAAAACAGAGTTTGCTTTTGGTTGTGGACTGTTTTGATATCATTGACATTCAAAACTGGCCAGTTAAACCCATGACAAATACTATGTCTTCGCATACAGAATGTTCAGATGATTAGCTTGTTAGGTCTTCTTCCAGATACATCCTTATTGGCGTTGTAATATCTCCATATATGTGGATCATAAATAATATAATGCCAATATGTATCGTATATATGATGACGTTGTGTATTTTCATGACGAGTAAAATTGGTGTTGCCTCTAAAACTGTATTGCCCAAATTACTAGTACTCGAATGTAATTATTCTTTGTTCATAATGTATGATAACATATGTTATTATAATCAAGCATTTTTGATGTTACATTTAAGATATAGTTGTCCATGTTTTTAGTCCGTGTGAGATCAATTTACCTGATAGAAAGAATTTCTGATTATAATGATTAGTTAAGGGATGACTGCATAGGGCTATTGTAGGGCTACAATGTACCTGGAATAAACATCATGCACAATATAGCCATATATAGATGGCATGTATATCTAAAATGCAATTGTTCATACAAGCAAACCACGTGTTTAACCACAGAGCCTAAATCTGCTTGCTATTACAACTGGTAATTGGTATATCTTGACATCTAGAGCAATATTTCTATTTTCTTGATATGCATGTAAAGAGTTGTGGGTTCTACCCCAACCATATGATCATGGATACAAACTGCATCCAATAGAAGGATTTGATAAAAAAAACTATTCCCAAAAGTAAATGCTGATTTATTTTTACATTCAGACATTTCAGAGAGAGAAACGCTTCGTGAATTTAAAATACTTTCTACATTCTTCGACCTCTTAACATGCATGTCCACCTCCCAAACAAAGACTCCCACCAAATTTGCAATATATCTAGACAAGTGCCTGAGACCTGCCTAGGAATAACGTTGTCTTATTATTTGGCTTGCCCTATAGATCCATGTCATGACCACTAGACGCAGCATACAGCTATTACAGTAGATCGGGTACTAGAGTCAATAGAATTATCATTAAGCCTATTGGCAATTGTGGGTGCTTTGATCCAGCTATTGATTGATTGTAGCTGCTAAATGTAGATACGATTGTGATGATTATGTACAGTGTATATTAAGTATCTCAAATAGATAAAGAAGCCAAATACATGTGTTAAATTAAACTGCTTTATACGTGTATTGAAAATAAATTCCTTCACAACTTTGAGCCATCCCCAAGTTCAACGGAGTATGCATGCATTGGCAACAAGACCAATGCTATTGATTAAAAATAAATTAAAATCTAATAATACTATACAGACATGTATATGGTTTTTGTAGCTTGTCAACCTTTTCATTGCATGGAGTTGAATGACCTTTGATAGCACTAACGTAAACAGCAAAACCACAAGAGTACAATCCAAGATGGCAATGACACAACCACAAAGGTAACCTAATATAGTAAACCAATTTCATCATATTGATATTGACAGGGCGAACATTGAATTGTAGACTCTTGTTGTCCAGTGAAACTAATATTTTCTTTGGTGGTGGAAAATCTTCTATCAGTCAAAGTGATGTATAATATTTACTTTATATACTTATAGGCTAGCAAACTTTGAAAATTGGTGTTCTTCATCAGACTTCATGGAAACCTTTGGAGCTGTATTTACTTTTGATATTTATATGAACAGATCTATAGCCTATATATATTACTTGGAGCCTGAATGGTCTTCATACCTTGACAGCGACAAAATGATACTTATTAAATTTAATTCTGATATAGTCAGAGCACAAATTGCCATTGCCTTGCTAAATGTATTAAAGATCAGTGCTCCGACTCAGAGCTGTCCTTGCATGCCTGTGACGTTGAATACAGCATTAAGATCTCATGATGTGTGAAACTGGCGTCATTCAAAGCACACCTCTTCAAATCTCGAGATCTTTATTGCCCCGTTCTCAAGCCCTAGGGGACCTGTGGGTTCACCGTCAGTCTCTCCATGACCTTTGTGAAGTAACAGAAGATTTGATTGAGAAAGGTCGTGTCCAAATTCACAGGGCCCTTGTGCCCCGAAAGAAAAGTTTATGAGTGCCTCGAACGCACCCCTAGGTGGACTGTGCATGATAATGAAAGACCGAATAGCACGCATACCAACCTGGGCTGGCGGTTTATCAAGTAAACAAATAACTTGGGTCCTTTGGTCCTTTAGATAGGCAGACCAAGGGCAGACTGCTGCTTTTGATTCTTTCCGGGAGGCAGGCACAGTGTAGTTGACCCAGTGAGCCTGTATCAACGGACTTTCACGGGTCAGCGCAGGTGGGCCATTTATTGTGTGGGGTTGCCTGCCTGCCTACCTGAGCGCCAGGTGCTTCACTCCAACGCACTACAAATTCAGCAAGTCAGCGTTGAAGTCGCTAAACATGACTATCCAACGGCCGGAGGTTTATATTAGTTGGCAGGCCAATACGGGTCAGCTTTATCAGGGCTTATGAGTCAGTGTGGTCATCTGAGTGAGTAGGAAGTGCCCTGGACTCTCAGTACACATGGATCTCGCCAAGTGTGTATGTATGCAGTAGAATCATGGTAGAATTTAGCTTCTGTTTTAAACTCTAAAAACGCGGTCACCGGCGTCAAAGAGCTCTGACGCGAGCCACCTGTTACTCGTCATCGTAAAATCGTACAATTACGAGCAGAGAATGGATTCCCACTGGACACTGTTGGTTTTAAGTTGAAAAACAAATATCGGAATGGATAATGTTTTATTACCGCTCTCTAAACTGTCTTCAAAAACAGAGAAGTGAATATTACACGTCCAATAGCCTGGATTGCTGTGTTAGTGCGTGGACGTAGAAGAGACGTCCATGGTTATAGTGGTATGCGAGGTAGGCCTGCGAGGCATTATAACCGCATTAGAGCATTGATATGGAGACTATTTTGTTGCAGTGCTGTCCTGCCTGTGCTGGTCCCTTGGTCCTTTTCAATGAGAAGTTCGGCGAGGTGAATGGACCTGGTTCTCAAGACAAGGGCCGCAGGACGTCCACCTCAGGACCTTCGGGCAAGGGCTCCCCCGACGGCACGTCAATCACCGAGGTCCCGACGGAGGAGAGGCAGCAGGCGCCCTCTGGGCCCCAAGGGCAGCTGAACGGAGGCTGGTACTGCTCTGACTGCGGAGTGCACATCATCCCGGAGAGCAGCACGGTAAGACAGCGTGATCTTGCATATGTAAAGAGACTTGGTGAAACGGCAAACACTGGCCCAGTGATCATGTGCACCGCAACAGCTCAGCTCCACCATAACACCTGTTTCATGCTCTGGGGACATTAACACATTTAGGAGACGCTCACAATTGGCCAATTATGCATGTTATGAATGGTTTACAGGAGTCGAAGAGGAGGGATAGTGCTAGGCAGCCTTCTCTGCGTCAGTCCAGCAGATCCATGGAGGACCTGAAGGTCAACACCCACGTTGGGACCAAAAAGGTAGGTGTCCTCTTCACATTAATATAAGCCGGAACTCCACTATTATATAGTATGACTAAGAATTACTCTTGGTCATCACTTGAAGTGGTGCTATTTCGTGGTGCTCCTGGAACATCATTGCAATGTAATCAGTCTTGGGATCCACCAAAGTACTCTTTAAAATCTGGATGATTATATTGGTTGGTTGTTTCAACTATTTTTGGTTCTGCCTGAATCAGCCTGATCCTTTGTGGCTTGAACTCACTACTCAGGGTCACAAGTCAAATGTCTATGTGCTTTTAAGAAGAACAACAAAGGTGAGCAATCATTAGCATAGCAATCCAGTGAAAACTATACCCATTGATTAAGTGGCCATGCATTGCTGCACGTGATCATCAATCCTTGCTGACCTTGAGGTGACATGTCATGGGACTAAACATTAAAGTACAGGAGAAACTGGACCAGGTCAAGCATGACTCCTCACTCAGCATAACTGTCAAATTACTAACTACAAATGAATGCACCCTTTACTCAGTATAATAGATTAGTCTCAACAAATAGAAGTGAATGGATCATGAATTCTGTACTTCTTCATTTCTACACACAACCACCAAGCTGGTGTTTAGGTCAACCATTCAGTAATTCTAAAGAAGCCCCAGGGAAGTTTACACCCAATTAGCTCCTTTTCTAATTTTCTGTTCAATGTGGTTTTCAGAGAAGCAGTAGTCAACCAGCTTCACCCAAAAACAAGGCTCTAGGTATGATGAAACATTTCTATACACATTCAAAAAGTCACAATTTATATTGTATAAAATACATATTTTCATTGAATGCATTTGATAATGATGATGTTATTTGATCCAAAGATGACCAGTATGAGACACTAGAGAAGCAACTTCGGGACAGTTTCATGACCTTGATAGGTCACATTCGAGATCATTATTCACAGAAGGAGGAGCAACTCAAGGAATACCAAGTTGACCTATGTCAGGTATGCGAGTTACAGCATTTCACTTAATGAAAAAAGGATCCATTTAATTTATGTTAAGTTATTCACATGATCTCATCACAACCAAATGCAAAACTATTTGATGTGCCTGTCATGTAGTTGTCATGTTGTTGTATGCTAGCCAACTTTTTAATTTTTTTTTTGGTGACGTTACATAGCTTTGCACAAAAGTGATTCCCTAACCACTGATCAATGGGTCAGATCTTCTTGTGACATACTGTCGTTGATTGCTGTGTTGTTTTCCGAAGTGTTTTGAATGGACTGAACCACCCATACAATGATTGCGGTTAACCAAGTTGGTCAAACCGCAAATTCAGGTTAAAAAAAGTGTTTAGTTTGGCATTGCCTCTAGTGCAATGTTCCCACAATTACCCCACAATTACCCCTTCAATGACATTATTGCATGTTCTGTACAACTTCTAAAATGGTTATTGTTGTTGCAGCGCGAGAAGATTCTGAGAGCAAATGAAGAGCTCCTGAACCAAAGAATCAACAGACTGAGGCAGAGTGAGGATGTGGTACGAAAGAAGATGGAGAGACTGAGTCTCTACAAAAGCAGCATGTTGTCTCAACTGGAGGCCAAGTCTCAGCAGCTCGGTCGTTGGGAGCACAGTTTACAGCAATGGGAAGCGAAAGTGAGGGGCAGTTATGCCCTGCCCGAAAAGCCTGCTCCTGATGTAGGCCCTCATGGCTTCAGAGAAGCCCCCAGAGAGGTCCATAGGGAAGTCCATAAGGAGGTCCATAGGGAGGTCCCTAGAGAGGCCTTGGGGCGCTCTCTGGTCAAGGAGGAGCAAAGACCTTGGCACAGCAGACCTCCTTCTGGCAGTAGCCTCAACGTGTCAAGGTCAGAGCAACAACCAGCAAAGCCTCATCATCAGGAATCACAACTAAACAGGCAGCAATCCCACTCGGTCATCTACGATTACCCACCGAACAACCAACCAAAGAGTCCCGGCAGCTCGCAACCTACCTCACCCAGGCAGCAACAGCATCATTCTCCTCCCAGGGATGCTTATTATCATCCTGTGCAGCAACATCAGCAGCAGGATCACAGAACTCAAGGATTACCTTACCACAATGCACAAATGCACAGAGGACCCCAGAGACACCCCATATCTCCAGGGACTCGACAAAGAAGCCCTGGCAGAGGTCAAGGGAGACCAAATGACAATCTCAATAAATCATACGGCAAAGATGACACCATGAACGCCAGTGACCTTAGTATGACAAACTACATGTTCACCTCATTTAATGGGTCTGCCAAACCCAGCCCTGACAGTGGATACACTTCAGTGAACCATGGCTACCCCACAGGGACTGGCCCCCCTGGTTATCGTCAGGTGTCGCCACAACACAGGCCACCTAGGTTACAATACCAGTCTTCCCAGATGAGCTTGCATGATGCCTCAGACCACGAATCTGTTCATGCAACCTCACCTAGAATGACTTCTTATACAATGGACCACTCTGTGGAACTGGAAGAATTTACTGATAGCCAAGGGAGACGGGTCTATCGCAGAGTAACTGAGATATAAAGTTACAGAGACTCAATGACTCAGTTGGATATATTATCCAATATATTTTTGACTGGTTTACACCAATTTTATTGGCTTATATGCCCATCAATGTCAGCAATATATTTTTCACATGCAATTTACACACGTTAATAAATGTATAGAAATTGTAAGACATGCACTGCAATATTTTTTAAGGTTAAAGTGATATTTAGGGACAGTTAGTGTCCCTAATACAGACTCCATTGTGCAGCACTAGATGAGCAGGGCAATGGCACCCTGGTACACATGGCTTGATGCACTGCTTGCTCAGTTGGCCCACGGGCAAGTCTCTGTTGTCACAAGTCCTGGCACAGGTTGGTCCACATTCGTCCCATAACAAGCCGCTCTGAGTTGGGCAGCCAACACCTACAAACAAAAAGATTCATAAATCATACTAGAAGAGACCAAAGCAATAAAACTGTTGGACATAAAAGCCTCGTAGGACCTGTGTCAGTTGTTTGGCATGATGGGGGCAAAATTGAGATGTAAATATTGTACGAAAAGCAGAACTATTATGATAAAGTTACCTCTCTTCAAAGCCAAAGATAATAACAGAAGTGAACTAATTGGTCCCATCGTAAGACCACCTACAACCTATCAGTTTAGTGTGACTTTCAAGTGATCGTTTTGTGTTGGTACAACTAATGGTAATTTTTGTCACATTGTCAAGAGGTCATTGTCATTTTGTAAACATTTGAAGCACGACCAAAGCCTAAGGGCATACATTGTTATCTACCTACTGTTGTCTTTGCAATTACAGACTGACGTCTGGTACATAAGTCATATTAGACCTATTACATGCAGGAAGAGCAAGGTCTTTGGTAGACACAACATGTTCACATGAATTATTGGCAACTTGACAGACTTACCGCACAACTGAGGAGACCTCCAATTGAGATTTATTCCTGCTCTGGAACATTCTCTAACATAGGAAGTCAGGACATCACATAGACTCTTCTCTTGGTTAAGGTCAGCACAGCCACATACATCATACAGGCAGGATGCATAGAACTCCTCAGCCCTGACATAAGGGTGGCATTTTGCAAATACTTCTCCCTAGCCAAGGAAAAAACCAAGATTTCAACGAACGAATTTGCATGGTACACTCCATTTGATGGCAATATTGTCTTGTTTATTAAAATACGATGAAAGTTATCTTAGAATAGGAGTCCTTTTCCACTTATATTTCTTTCGAGAAATGTAGTACATGTACACATTACTTAGTTCTATTGTGATCCTATAGTAATTTTAACAACTTTTTTTGTTTGGGGTCACCCTACCTTTAAAATTTCACACTTTTTCACAGCATATTTGTTGATTCTATACCCGGCAGAGGTACAAGGATGGATGTCCTTTGTGTCATCTGTGCAATTATTGTCCTCAACCTGTCATTAAAAGTTGTATAGTGCATTTTCGGCTCATGATGTCTTTACATCAGACTTCCTCAATGCCTGTGAAATTGTGTGAATGGCATTGAAGTAAGAAGGTGAGTTAATAATTACCTTCCATGACTTGCCAAATTCAGCATCTGATGAAACCATTTTCCCTTCACGTGTCTTGAGATCATCTTGGTAGAAGCCATTGAAGTTGCCACATAAGCCACAGAGGTTGTTTCTGAACTGACTGGAGACACTGAGTTCAGCGTAGCCATCTCCACTCCAAATGACCTGTGGGGAATTTACACTAGAAATTTACATCTACCATAGTCCCCATACACACAAAGTGTCATTGAGACTGAATAATTAAGAGTATTGTTTTTTTTTGTTTTTTGTTTTTTCACATAGGCCAGGCCTCTTTAAAACCGGTGACTTTTATAGTCAGCATTGTGGTCAGAGCGACTCTGAAACAGCAATTCCCTAAGTAAATATGACACATCTCACATACCTGAACACCAACTCTTGTATTTAAAATAACTGAGGCATCTCTTTGCTCCAAAGAAAGGTCTAGTCCATACAGGAAGGGCAAAGTGACGATGTCTCCATTAACCTGATGTTAAAAACAATTTCATTGCAATGTATTATCCATCTATTGGGCAAGTATGTGCAGTTTTGACATGCCAACTTATTTCACAACCTTGGTTTGACCTCCAGGAAGCAAGTCAACAGTGACCACAGTGGAGTTCAAGGTCACATCAATTTGGAGAGAGTGGATCCAAGAGACTCTACCTTGGCTGCCTCTCTCATCGTGTTTGGCCCTAACCCTACCAATGGAAATTATTAAAATCAGAAACCCTGTCAATAGAAGTCATTAAAATCAGAAATACCAAAATACTGCAATTGTTTCATGAACGAATGAAAGATATAACGTAATATGGCCTGTTCTTAGTTCACTCACTGAAACTGGCCACCAACACAGTCAGCAGTCATAACATAAGTGCAAAGTCCCTGGAAGTGCAGGAGCTGGCCGTCAAATGTCAGATAATGTGGGTCACCAAATCCAATACACGTCCTTGGTTCTGGAACATTATGCAAGTTTCTCTTCTAAATATTCTCATTTGAAATTCATGCATCAGTTTCATTTGTTTTATAAGAGCTTACAAGCAAACAAAATGTCATGCTCACTAGGCTTGCAGACTGGACAGCACCTTCCAGGCAACATGGTCAAGGTGCTTTGGTCACTGCAGGTCAAACTCTGGCATCTTTGAGTTTGGCACCTGACCTGGCCACGGTCACACTGGCAACTGGTGCATTCGTCAACCTTCCATTTGTCTCCTGTCTGAAAACAACTTAGATATAGGCTGCTAATAGTCTGCTACCCAGGCTATACCATTGCTTGTGATAAACTGACTTTCTTTCTGTTAGCAGGAGTTGTTATGCTAGTACCATTGCCTTTGAAATCAATTAACACGGTTTCATAGTACAAAAGCCCCTGCACTCTTAGAAATGATTGTATGTTTTAGACAAATTTTCGTTTCACTAGTGTCCATCCAAAATTTTGTTGAAAATCAGCCAAGATATTATATACCAAACAATGATATTGGTTGAATGGGTGGACACCAGTGAAAACATTTATCTGAATACAGACAATCTCTTCTAACTAAAAGAGTGTGGTGCCAAAGAAATGCAGGTTGTTGTGGAAACTTGTTGAAAATACACTCTTGCTTTCTTTTTCTGACAGGATTTGTTATTAGGCAATGGCAATACAACAACAAGCAATTAATGAATAAATAAATAGATAACGCATTGGACGTTAGGCAAGCGAATTTAGATGGAATACATACGAGACGAGTAAGGCCATGGTGGATGCACTGATCACAAGACTCCTGTTGGCAAAACAGCTTCCCTGCCTACAGTTAATCATCAAACGATAACTGTGATCAATCGTTCATTAATCACCAATGTTATGAAATGCATGAATAAACTTTTCACACAGTCAATAATAAAGTTATTTAGTAAAACTCACCTTGCATAAACATTTGTGGCAATGTTTATTTGGATCAATCCAAGTCTTTCCTGGTCTCAATTTTTCACCAGTGGATGGAATGGTACATGCTGTAAATCAGAGATACAGGCCTAACTGGGACATATTTAATTTTATTCACGACAAGCTTTGCTGTCGCTAAATTATTTTCAACTTCCTGAAAGATTTAACTGCATGGGGTCTAGACACGTACACACTGAATCAACACCATAAAATCCATGAATTATTACAGCACTATCACTCACTCCTGCAAATCGGACAGCACTGCCGAGGAACCACTTCAGGTGACCTGCATTTCAATGGAGGGCAGACAACATTTCGGCACTTGACTACACCATTCTACAAATGAAATGACCAATGTTAACTTTGAGCTTCCAGCAATAAACAGATCCTAATTGTTTGCAACACCACTGATTGATGAGAAATTATCACACACCTCACATGTACAGTTTCTGCAGTGGTCCACTACTGACTGCCCACTGACCAGGGTGATATTGTTATGCAAACATCCAGCAGGACATTTTTGGCAACATCCATCGAAGATTGGGTTGGGGCATGTCGCAGCTGGACATGGACGTATTTGGCAATAAACATTACCAAGCTGATGGTACAACAGAGAAATCACACATTTACAAAAAACGATAAGCAATTCACCAACTGACAATTGATTGAAACACCAAAAATTGGATGTAATTTCTTATAGTTTTCCAGATACACCAATTAAATACCTGACATATGCACACGGAACACTTGTCCTCGGGGTGGTCAATCTCTTGCCCATCAGAATATATGTTACCATGGTAACTGCAACGATTACATTCAGGACAACATCCATCTTGGACTGGATTACGACATGTCACTGGTTGACAGGTTGCACTTTGACAGGTAATTCTGCCATCTTGACACCTGCAGGTCTCACATTTATCAATAGACGGAACTGAATCATCTTCCTGGTACACATACCCTCCATTTTGGCAAGTTTTGTCTCCACAAATTTGACATCCACAATGGTTCAAAGAAGGATTCCTGCAAGTTAGTGGCAAGTCTTTGCAAGGTATCTTGGTACACCCCACAGTACCACTGAGACAAGTGCAACTCAGGCATGAGTCAGAACTGGCAAAATTATGTCCATGCTCGTACACTAGGTCTTCATATTGACAGGAAGTACATTCATCACAACAGCCAGATTTGACAGGATGACTGCAAGTCACTGGAGGGCAAGAATTTGGTTCACATTTCACTGATTCATTTTGGCAACCTATGTTACACTGTAAGCAGCATTCACCTTGCACAGGATGCTGGCAAAGGACTGGTGGGCAAACTTTCTCTCCACAGGTAATAGAGCCTCTACTACACCGACACTCTTCACATGACTTACTTCCTCTAAAGACTTCACCATCAACATACGTATTTCCTTGGTATAGACACCTGTTGCATTCTTGGCAGCATCTTCCTTGCACGGGATGGGTGCAACTAATAGTCGGACATTGGACACTGGAGCACCTGATGGATCCACCTGAACACTTGCACTGCTGACAAGGATCCAATGTTGACACAGTGGTCCCTTCTGAAATTAGCTTGCCTTCATGTGCACAGCAGTTCAGTTCTGCTGGACATTCAAATCCACACGTGACATTTCCATCTACACAATGGCAGCTTTCACAATCTCCAATCCAGAGTCTTTCTCCATTTCTCATAATAAGTCCACCCCGCTGACACCCATTGCATTCTCTGCAACATCTTCCTTGGATGGGATCAGTGCATGTGATTGTAGGACACTCTTTCCACCAACATATTTCCCTGCCCCTTTCACAAACACATTCCTCACATGGATTTTCGCACATAATTTTTTGCCCATTCTCATAAATCTGCCCACCAATATTACAGTCTTCAGCCACTTCACAACGAACTGAGCCTCTTTCGCAAATACATCTTTCATAGCCATGATGAAATTGTTGACCGTTTGTAAATGTCATGCCCTCATAAAGACAGCCTGCAAAAATCAATGAGAGATGATGAATTTAAAAACATTGGAAATATCCACCTGATTTATTTTTCAAGTTGAATACAAAATACATACCTCTACAAACAGGGCAGCATTCACCAGCTGGTAATTCAAGAACAGGATTTGTGCAATCAAGAGGTGGACAAGTAACTTCTGAGCATACCACAAATCCACGCGAACATTTGCACTGCTGACATTCATAAGATGCAGGTAAGTTATCACCTTCTGGAATGGTCCTTCCCTCATACAAACAGCCATTATCGCATGAAGGACAACACCGGCCTGGGGTAGGATATGGGCAGGTGACCGCTGGGCATCTTTTGTCACAAAAGAAATTTCCTCGCCGACATTGGCAAGTTTCACAAGTTTGGTCACGGCTGATGACATCTTCATCTCTGAATATCTCTCCATTCACCTGGCACCCAGAACATTCTCTACAGCACTGTCCTTGCAGTGGGTGAGAGCAGGTTATCGCAGGACAATCAATTCTTTGACAAACCAAGTTGCCTCTCTGACATATGCACTGATCACATGGATTTTCACTTGTCACAGGCCGTCCATTTTCATACACTGTACCATTCACAAGACAATCCATACATTCCAAGCAACAGTGACCTCTAATGGGATGAGAACAATTAACCTGAGGACAGGTCAACTTTGAACATCTAATATCGCCATTATTGCACAAGCAAGTCTCACAAGGCTGATTGGAAGGGACACTTTGACCTTCTGCAACTTCCCTGCCTTGAAAAGCACAGCCTTGGTCGCAAGTCAAGCAACACTGGCCTTGAGTGGGATTACGACATTTTACTTCTGGACATTGGACCCTTTGGCAGGTGACACTTCCTCTTGAACAAGTGCAGGTTTCACATGGTGAACCTTGAACGGTATCTCCATCCCTGAGCATCTGTCCATTCCATTGACAACCAGAGCATTCTCTGCAACACTGGCCTTGAGTGGGATTATGACATTTTACTTCTGGACATTGGTCCCTTTGGCAGGTGACACTTCCTCTTGAACAAGTGCAGGTTTCACATGGTGAACCTTGAACGGTATCTCCATCCCTGAGCATCTGTCCATTCCATTGACAACTAGAGCATTCTCTGCAACACTGGCCTTGAGTGGGATTACGACATTTTACTTCTGGACATTGGACCCTTTGGCAGGTGACACTTCCTCTTGAACAAGTGCAGGTTTCACATGGTGAACCTTGAACGGTATCTCCATCCCTGAGCATCTGTCCATTCCATTGACAACCAGAGCATTCTCTGCAACACTGGCCTTGAGTGGGATTATGACATTTTACTTCTGGACATTGGACCCTTTGGCAGGTGACACTTCCTCTTGAACAAGTGCAGGTTTCACATGGTGAACCTTGAACGGTATCTCCATCCCTGAGCATCTGTCCATTCCATTGACAACCAGAGCATTCTCTGCAACACTGGCCTTGAGTGGGATTATGACATTTTACTTCTGGACATTGGACCCTTTGGCAGGTGACACTTCCTCTTGAACAAGTGCAGGTTTCACATGGTGAACTTTGAACGGTATCTCCATCCCTGAGCATCTGTCCATTCCATTGACAACTAGAGCATTCTCTGCAACACTGGCCTTGGATAGGATGACTACAGGTTATTGCAGGACAATTAATTTTACGACACATCCTGTTTCCCCTTTGACAAATGCACTGTCCACAAGGATCATCACTTCTCACAGATTGTCCATTGGTATACGCTTGCCCATCTATGAGGCAGTTGTTACATTCGAAACAACATTCATTTGTGGCGGGATGGGAACATGTAACTGAAGGGCAGGGCAACTGTGAGCATCTGATGTCACCTTTAATGCACTGACATGATTCACATGGATCATCAGATGTTACCGCTTGGCCTTCTCGGATTGTCCTGTCCTGAAAATCACAACCATGATCACATGACAGACAGCATGAAACAGATGTAGGGTGCGAGCAAGTTACTGGGGGGCATTGAACTGGTTGACAATGAACTGACCCTCTTTCACAGAAACACGTTTCACAACCATCCTGAAATCTCTGGTTGTTGCGATATGTCTTATTCTTGAACTGGCAGTCTGAAATCATCCAAAATACAGTGATGAAGCATAAAAAATGAAAGTACAAGTCAGAGAAACAGCTGCGTTATTACCTTTGAATGATGCTACATACCTTGACATAATGGACAGCAGCCATCGGCTGATAACTGTGGATGGGTGCACCTAACAGGTCGACATTGTTGAGGATGGCAGACAACATTTCCATCCCTACAGTGACAACGCAAACATGGTTGCCTAGGATCCACAAAAGATTCATCGTTTTTGTATTCAAGGCCTTCATATCGACATCCTAACAAAAAACAAACAAATAAAAAACTCTGTTGATTCAAACTATGCAATAGCATTGGGTAATTGAATTTGTGCAACTTCAATTTGGGCATTAGCTAATACCTTGACATAGTGGGCAGCAAGGGTCATTGCTTGGATGGCGACAATCTGTAGCAGGACATCTGATGGGACCACAAACAAGTTGTGAATGAGAACAGAAACATTCCTGGCAGGATTCCTCCACTACAACTGATTGCCCGGGCAAGACAGCTTCATTGCCATGGTAACAGACACCAGAGGGACATGTGGGGCAACATTTAGCATCTGTTGTGATGGTATTAGGGCATGTCAGTTCGGGGCATGGCAATTTCTGGCATCTGACTGTTCCATTCTGTAACACAGGATATGCAAAGTGTACAATTTTGGCGAATAGGTTCAAACTGCTTTTTAAAAGTAATTGGTCTACCAAGACTATCAACAGCACCATATATAAACCATAACCCTATAATCCTCAAAGCATTGCATTAACATTTCGATACCACTTGTTTGTTGCACTGTTGGTGCATCAATCAAATACATTTTAGAGTAACTTAAGATCTATAACCAAACTAGCAACCAAGTTGATTGTTGACATGATACGTTAAATTAAGCATTATCATGTGGAATTGGAATCACCAATGTTCAGTGTAGTCTAATACAAAACGAGAATGAGAAGTAATCGCGAGATGAAATTCTAACAGCTTAATTTTTTTTCCTTCTTACCACACACTGGCATGTCTCGCACCCTTGAATCACTGATTCGTTGTTCTTAATTAACTGGTTTCCAAAATGACAATCTGAGCATTCGGGACAACAGGCTCCTGCGGAGGTTGCTGGGTGCCGACACCGGGTACTTTCGCAAGTCATTCGAGAGCATTTGACTTCACCTGACTAAAGAGAGACAATTTAACTGTACTTTGGTTCAGTGCTGCGGAGGATATCATTCTTCTATCTTTCTGACGTATTATAATGGCTAGTTTTGAAAGTTTAATTCTTACCCAAACTAGCCTATATAATTATACATCATTAACTTTGAAGTTTCTTCGGTAAGTTAGTTTAGGCACTGTTGCGGTTTCGAAATTAAGTAATTGTATGGTTCTCACGACCAAACTTTGTCACACCTCTCAGAAAAACATCTCAAGTAAACATCTCGGGCGCAAACCCAAAATATCTAAATCATTTTATATATCTTCGTGCACGGAAAAAATAGAGAACTTACTTGGCAAACGCATCTCTCACAATGGCGCGAAGGTAGAACATCTCCATGCTGGAAAAACTTCCCTTGGTAATGACATTCTGGAGTGTCCTGACAAACTGAACAACACTGACCAGGCAACTGGACTTTATGGACACAGTTCAGTGGTCTACATGTCGCAGTCACGCATCTAATGCCCTCTGTCCATTAAAGTAATAAATTAAATAATTTAACTGAAGAAATATAGGCGCATGAAGCAATAACCCTCAGTTCAACCCTTACTTATAATAAAGAGCATATGCATTCTATGGTAAATCTGTTTTATTTTTTTCTCTACTTTAAAATTAACACTGCCATATTTTTCCTTTAACATCTACCCTAAAGTTCGGTTTTAAGTGTTCTTTCGAAACACTCTTTGTTTGCTTTTTTCTTTCTTTCTTCTTTGTATTTCTGAAACGCATTTTTTTTAATAATTAAATTTACCTGATTCACACTGACAATCTTGACATGGGTCTTCAGTGTTTATCCTGTCACCTACATTGTAATTTTTGCCGTCTAGCTCACACTGAGGTTGAATCTCTGGGCATAATATTTCTTGACCATCCCAGATCCAGAAGGCCTCACAGCTTGGACTACAAACATTTATCCGACAGAGGGCGTTCGGATTTGCATGGCAAGTGGCTCCCTTACACGGATTGTAAGGGCAAAGTGTTGGGGTTTCGCAGCCACAGCTTGTGATTACAGGGGTTGTATCAATGCAAAGCCTTGGATTATATGGTCCCACGGCATTATCTTCTTTTGGCCAATCAGGAAACACTGCCAAATTAAAGAAAACCACAAAACTTGTTGAGATCACCATGATGGTCCAGTCGACAGGGATGCCACTGAATGATTAAAAGGGGTATGCTGCTCCTGGGGAAAGGCAATGAATGCTACTGTTCTATTTGCTAGAAAGTTACAATTAGTGCCGTATAGTATGTCTCCAAAGTTGAGAAAAATGCATGATAAAAATCAATAAATCATACCTGGAGAAACGAAGTGGGTAACCCACATGTTTTGAATCCACACTGGGTCCACTGGAACTAGCTCTGGACACAATCGAGGTAGACTGACCAAGACACTGACCCTTTGGCGAAAGTAGAACTTCCAAACACGCACGACGAGAGCATTGATATGAGGTCCCTTCTGTGAATAATTGCAGCCATATCCGTTATAACCTCTCTTGTCAAATCCAAAAATGTTGAAACCGTCTGGATCATATCCTGGAAAGAAAAAAAGTAGAAGTAGTACAGCATATTACAAGTGAGTGCCAAACATGCAATTCATCTGTAACTTATAACCAGTAAATGAGCAGCTCACCAGCAGTGTATCTACATGTACCAGGCCTATGGATTCGAGAATTGTCATAGCGATCAAATCTGTTGTAGCCATTGGTGTCATAACCATCTCTGTCATAGCCTGAAATTGGAATGTGACATATATAAATGAAGAACTTGGATACTGTATGAAAACAACAACATCAGTACTTCACTTGATGTACCAAAGATACGTTAGGACCATAAATGTATTCAATATTTTGAGTTTACAGGTTGGCACCATGGGAGTGGATAATTTATTGTGATGCAGGTGGCCCTTACCATATCTGTCAAATCCAGTGATGTCATATCCATTTTGGTCATATCCATCTGGAGAATATCCAGAAAACCTTCCTTTAAAAAGCAACCAAGAGTCATCCCTAGTCCGATTGCAAGGATGACCTTGACCTTGGCTAACATAGGTCACACAGAGGTCATTTGGAATGTGCCAAACATGTTTTAGAGCTGTATAAAAAGGCACCAAAGGTCTGTGGTAGATGTCTTGGTTTAGCAAACTCATAGGCTGTTTGGGAATATCTGGATGTTGTCTTTGCCATTGCCAAAAGAGGTGGTCAATGAACGCATAAAGGGACAAAAAGACAGGATCCAGTGGACTTGATGACGTCATCATGGTGCCCCCAATGTACATGTGAACATGGGCCATGATGGCTTGCAGTGACTTCGACAATTGAGGCAATGAATTAGTTTTTAGGACGTACATCACATCCAGAATAGTAGGCACTGCTACACTTCTGTTGAATGGTCTTTCTATGCAAAATCTAGAGTTATTATTTCTGCCAAAGGGGTGATCAGTGACGCAAGACCCGGGGTTAGATCGCCCTCCAAAGTAGTTAGGCTGCCAGATGATGGCTTTGTGTAAAGCCCCTGAATCAGTCGTGAAGTCAAAGTATGGGATTGTCAGGCTGCAGTCGATCTCCTGCAAGAGAGAGATAATTATGAAATGGCGTTCTGATGTCAGCATAGGCAGAGAGGAAGTGTGGGGCTTCACTGCATGCATCTTACACAAGGAAGTGTTTGCTCCCCAAATCAATATGGATATTTCTTGACAAAAAGGCTGTATGACATTGAGTCGATGCTTTCTGCTAAATAAACTTCTAATCATCTTAGTATGTGATGAATTTATTTCAAGTGTATTCTAAACAAAACAACTATCATGGCTTGGATGCTTAAGATCACCTTACATTTTATTCCCCATGAAAAACTCTTTTTTTCATTCTATAATTTTGTTATGGGGGGGTTTGACTGTTAGATCTGAACCTACCTGCAGTCTTTGTTCGACCAATTTCAAGTACATTCTGTGCCAGGCCAGGAAGTATCGAGGGTTCTGCGCTACCATGACGTGTTTGACGTATAGGTCACGCAGCTCCTCCCAAGGTGACGTCACATTCGTTCCGTCCTGACGTAGCTGACGTAGCGCTGCTTGCCACGTCATGACCTCAGTTGGACGAAGGTCACGGAGTTCCCGACGCTGTATCACTCGATCACATCTGTAATAACACGATGTCAATGTTACAATGGCTTACGTGGATGCATGATCAATCAACACCATGAGAACTCAATGGATCATACATGATCAATGTACCTGCCCTAAAAACCAAACAGTCACCTCTGAGTGGCTGGTCAGGTGCCCCTTGATTGATCACTCCAATGCATTGTATAATGAACTGCAACGTGGACCACTGGTCACTCAATTAGATTCCTTGGTCCTTTTGTGGAATATGACAAATTAATCGATAAGTTAATTTGCTTATTATTTTCATAATCGTGTCTCAGTAAATAAGCTGGTTCAGTGCTAAATTGGGTGTGAAATTAGAATGTCGTTAGAGGTATAAGGGCCACACGTTTATGAAAAATAACCCCCCCCCCCTCTTACTAGTTCAATACGAATGAATTTATTTGGTTCACATTATAAATTTAATATTCATATTCAAAAACAATAAATAAATGTGGACAGAAGACATTTTTATTATGAAGGATTTTGTAACTGCTTAAATGGCACTGATTACGTTTGTGGGTTTTTTTTTACCTGCACATCCACCTTGTCAGTCCTTGGTCTTCGATACATTGGCACCTCTGGCATCCCATCCTGACCTCTGTCCCCACCGAGTGGACATCCCCCTTGATGTCCATGCACTGGTCAACGATGACCACTCTCACTTTGACTGAAGGAAGACCAGCTTGGAAGGTCACCACGTCCCCTCTGTTCCTGCACTGACTTTCACTCATATCCTGTGAAAATCCAAAAATGGACATTTAAAAAAAAGACAAAACAAATTGTGTATTGCCCCTTGAAGGCTCTTCTGGTTAATGCTTGTTAAATGCTTGCTATTATTGTCAATAGCCATAAAAAACAAAAACAAAACAAACACAAAAGCACGGGGAAAAAAATAAAATAAAATGGTCAGGTGTGTAATCTATTCGTAAAAAAAATTTGTTTATTGAAATACTTGCCCTGCATCGGACAGACAGATGCACATTCAAAGTGACGTTTGTTGTGACGGAGCAGCACGCACCCCGCACGCATCGAGCGTCACAAGACGCGGCACTCGGGAAGTTATTGGCGTTACCCCCGCAACCTGTAGATCGAGAATAAGATAAATGATGGATGGGGGAAGAAAAGAAAACTAAGGTTAAACCTAGGACTATGGTTAACTAATGTCCATTGCGATTGTTTAATTTTATCATTATTTATTAAGGGTAAACCACAGACATAGAAGAATATTATGACAGATCTTGACAACACCAGCTGGACGGCGTCTTTGGGTAGACCTACACCTGCAAGACGTGAGAACCTGGTTCAGGTAACTACAGGAATAAGATTCAGAAACTCTGAATAAAAATTAACCAGCACCACAATGGTATTGCTTTATAGAATTATGGAATAAATCATGTCAATTTGACTGTGCACAATTACAGTTCGGACTGTCATAATTGCATTCATGAGTTGATGGACCCATTAAGCAGATTTTCAGAAGATAGTGCAGCTCAGCATCATGAGGCCCGCATTCACTGTGTGATAAATGTGCAAACGCAATCAGGAAGACCATCTTTTAAATTGTGTAATTAATAGAGCATTATGTTTCAATCAATTCAAAATAATCTCACCGGAGTATTGAAAAGGCCTGCACGCGCCCTTTGCCCGGTCAAAATAGAAGCGGGTGGAGGGGTTTCTGTCGCAAGGGCTTTGACCGGGGTCGGGTCCACGCAGGAGACAGGGGTTGCTGCAGGTCACCCCACAGGTCGGCCCACCGTGGCCTTCGGGGCACTGACACCGTCCGCCAGCGTCACAACGGCCGTCATGGAGGCAACTGCACCGTCTCCCAGTTGGTGATGTAGGTACTATAATTATATTGGGGTAAAACAGTCATATTTATGGAATATCAGAGCTAGTTCAAGATTGTGAATCAATCAACATAGTATAGTAATGGGCTATAATATCTAATTTGCAAAAAATAAATAAGATAAAAAACTGGCATATTTTGATTTGAATTTCTGTGCAAGTTGGATAACGCAACAAAGCAATTACCAGGTAAACTTGGATCAGTGGGTCTCAGTCTGCATTCAGGGACACAATTTTCGAGGTGGCTCACTCTCGCTTTGAGATCAGCATTCTGTGTTAATCAAAAAATAAATAAAAATAATCTGTAATTTGCAGAATTGAATAATGCAATATAATGTTTATAAAGGTTGATAGTCCTATACCTGTATTGGTGAGAAATTTATAACTATAAATAAATATAAATAATAATAAATAAAAAGAAAAGAAAAAGAAACGCATTGAATTAATTTACAGAAGGGACGTGCCAAAATGAAATATTGATGAACTACAATATCTCACCTCAGCCTTGAGTTGATTAATTTCTCTGAGTATGGTTCCAAACCTTTCTTCAATTCTGCGAGGAACTGGCCCTGAAAACGACACAAACCACATGGCCATTGCGATAAACAGTTCAGATAAGCTGACCCATGTGTAAAATCTAGGTAAGATCCTAACTTATTTATGAGACTTAAACCGTTTGTGAGAAAAAGTACCCATGAATGCTGCATTTAATTTCACCTGGCACATCGTAGCTACTTACTCAACATCTTTAACCAGTTCCTAAGGCAGACGTAATGAGGACATGATGAGGGTGACAGATTATAATCATTATATTATTATTAGTCATGAGTGCTCAGTATATATATTTCCTATGCAAAGCTACTCAGTGAAATTAATAGGGCAACGTATAGTATAGTAGTAGTAGTAGTAGTAGTAGTAGTAGTAGTAATAGTAGTAGTAGTAGTAGTAGTAGTAGTAGTAGTAGTAGTAGGTGTAGTAGTAGTAGTAGTAGTACTAGTAGTAGTAGTAGTAGTAGTAGTATAGTAGTAGTGTGGGTTGCATCATCAGCACAACTGTTTTGCCGATGGCCCATTTAAACAATGTTACAATCAATAGCGAATTGTGCAAACGATCACTTACCGTTCATGTTCTGGGCATGACATAGCATTGAGACTGAAGACAAAATAACAAAAAGAAAAATCCTAACAGTTTCCAAACCACAAAGACCACGCAAACTGAGCATCTTAAAATCCCCAAAACTAAAGTAGTTTGTGTTACACGTCGGTCAGTATCTAACCCAGGCATACCCAGTGTATACATGCACACTTAGCACTGGCAATAAAGGGTGTTCTTAAAGTTTCCAGGCTGAGTCAGGAAGTAAACTTTTGATAAAATGCTAACACGCAGTCCTAGGCGCTGGAATCGAGGGCATGCACACAAAAAAGAGTTTGAACCCATGACGATTGCACCACGCCCCAAACGGTTTCAGTTTCTCTATTAATTGGGATCACATAAGGCCAATCCAATCAAGATTTGAAGAACGCTTTTTATTCACCATGTATTTATGAAAGCTAAGGGCATTTAAAACTTTTAACTCGTGAAATTGAAGTAAAAAATTCAGTCTGCTACAAATATGGAGGTCAAGCATGAATTATGTATATTTTATTTAAGCATAAACCATCAATACAGCTGAAACATGCACTAGGCCTATATATCATTGCCAAGATATAATTGTATTATCAGATTCAGGTTCGTCTTCAGCATTTGATACTGATGACGGTTTAATTTGCGGTAATTCAACAGTAGGCTTATGCTGGCTAATGCTGGCTAATGCTGGCTAATTTCAACATTAGGGGGGGGGGGGGAGGGTCGTGCAGCTAGGGGCTTCACGCGGGGCGGCAATGCCCATGGTCCGATTACCGGTCAAACTGACTGCGTGATGCGGTCCCTCTTGGCTTCAGGCCTGGATTTATAGATTCCGGCTAAATTGTCTGCATAGGCTACTGGAAATGTCTATATATAGGCTTAATTGAGTTGTACATAACAAAGAAGCAATTTATTGCATCTATATGGGCATATATAATAAGTCCAGCAATTTTCTCATTGATTATAATTAGGCCTATATAATTATATACTGGATAAATGTAAAAAACAACTTTTTTTTTTATAGATATCCAATACATAATTATTGGAATGTTCACATAGAACAAATAAACCCTTGATCATCCATGAAAACTGAAATAACCTATTGCCAAGGCAGCAGGAGGCTTGTTGCGGACTTTCAGAACGCGCATTGTAAAGTTTATTGCGGACGTCTACCGATGTGTGACAATTTGCTTTAGGAAAATATATGAAAAAATAAATAAGAAAAAATAGGATAAAATAATAAAAGTGAGCATGTTGCTCAGCAGAATATAAGGAAGTCCTGCGTTCTAATAAATTTGCACTCCGATGTCATTTTAACTTCAATTAGGCCTAGGCCCTATAAATGTTTGTGATCAATTAGATTTTGACAATGGAAATTACAATGCAGTGTATTACCAATCAGATTTTTTGCTGATTAACGAGAAAAAAATCCACTAGAGTCGCCACTAGTCAGTTATCGAGACGCAGACCTCTGCCGCTCATTGCATGGAGGTTTTCTTGTCACGGAGGAATTCATCCAAGAGCACAAAAAAAAAAAAAAAAAACCAGCCTCCCATCCTAAGCCTTAGGCCTATATATATATATATCTTGGCCTCGGTTCAAAGCATTTAAACATTTACCTGTGAAGGCATATCTTTGGGTTGTAGGCCCTACCATAATTATATTTATAAACACCTAGCGTTAAAATTGCATTAGGCTAGTGTAGATCTTAGATCTACATATTGTGTAAGTACATTTAGTTAACATACATAATTAATGTCATTTAATAGATCTTAGCCTAATCAGGCTTAAGTAATATTGTTTACAACATCATTCGAATAATGTTAACCACTAGCCTTTAGAATGTTAAGTTTATTTAAGTTATTTTGTAATGTTGACCATTAAGTCTTAAATTGTTGAAAAGTAACATACCATAAATAAATCTATATAAATACACATTTTGGGAAGGGGAGGACGATAAATCTAAATGCCTACATTTTACCTTTAGGCCTAGGCCTATTATTTTTTAGCTTCTTTTCTTTATATTATTCCATTAAAACCATATCTCTATATGCCACCTGCATGTATAGGCATAGCCTATATAGGCCTATAGATACAATGTAAATTTAAGTGGTCATCTCATAATAGATCTTTAGAAGCCTTTCTAATTTTAGCAAAAAAAAAAAAGAATTATTACATTATGCTGTAGATGATATAATGAGATACGAGAGATTCTTTATTTTCATCTTTTTTATTTTTCAAGTCATCTGAAATATAGACTAAGCGTACAGTTTTAGTATTTTATGACGTGCACGATATATATGCTTTTCCCCGCCAAAATGATTGATGAATAGATTTACAGTACACTGCTTAAACCTCTAAATTTACTGCGATGTTTCGTTATAAATGCTGATATAAATTGTATAGATAGATCTATAGATCTATCTAATCTACGTTACTATTTTGATCCTCATATGCGCACGTGGGCTAGCACAAGCCGCAGCGCCGCTCTTCCGGTGTACACAGCAGTTAGCCCCGGCAATACACACTCGGGAGAAAAAGTGGTCTAGCTGCCGGAGAAAGGCCTAGAGACCCTTCAAAGTCGCAAAAAATACAGTTCATGATACCAATGATCTGTTCAGAACATTAGAATAGGTGAGTGGACGTTTTATTTCAAAATAACACTTTGTTTACATGTGTGTGTCAGGTGGTGGACGATATTGAGGGAATTCCCATTATCAATGCCCGCTGATGACAAGGACGTGATGATGTCACGCATTTCAAATGTTGTTCATTGAATATTTCCATGATCCTGGGGTTCCCTCGCGTCCCTGGATCTAGGAAGTCTTTCCCAAAGGCAAGAATTATAAACACGGTGTTTAAGTGACGCAAAACGATGGTTTCTAGATGTTTACGACTTGCTGTCTTCGTCTGAGATTCAAGTGCACTGCACTTGCTGCTCTGTCTATTCGACCCCATATGACATTGCAATTGTTGATCTACAAAATATTAGCATAACTGCAATAACAAAGTGGTAAGTGGGTGCAATCATCTAAATAGCCTGAGTATCCGTGATATTAGCAGAGTCTCAGCGAGCAGTGCTACAGTGCTAGTTAGCAGCTGACGTCAGACTCCAGTTCTGTGTTTATTCAGTTTCTTGTCAATAATCTGATCGCACACTGACAGTTGTCACGTTTTTATGGCTGTATAACGTCATTATCAGGTTGTTGAATGATGCTTTATAGATAAATTGTTAGATATGTTAATTAACAGTCCTATATTGCATGTGTTATACATGTTACACTTTAATATATCAGATAATAATTTCATTAAGTATATGTGCGCAACATAAATTCCAAATCAAATTTAAATATATAAAATATTTGTCTGAGGCTGTTGATTCATGGTAATGTACAAGTTTATAAATGTACAAGTTTATAGTTTATTGAAGCTTTGCAATTTGATTGGATATACAATCTGAATTTTGTAAACAAGTATTGCAACATAATTTTAGATCTTTTTTGAAAATTCAAAGTGATGCATCAAGCATTGTGCATAGTGAGATAATTCTAGGCACGTCATAATAATATATTTAAATGACTTTTATAGTGAATCCACAGCAATTTTTGTAGCTGTTTGACATTAATGCGTTTTGGTTAAATATCAGCTTCATTCATATATTATGAGGAAGTACTTGCACATATATTTACTGCTAATGTTCAATAGCTGTGTTCTAATTTCGAGATAGTAGACAAATTACAGACTGTTCTTAAGTGTTCTACGACATAAATCACACTCTAAAACTCTTTAAATCCTGAGATTATTAAGCTTTTTTCCTCGAGAATATGTTGAAAAAATATATTTAAGCAAATAATCCAAACTGTCAGGATAATTTAAAACAACTCATTGCCATGGTTAAATTCCAAAAAAATTTTCTGATCATTAAAGTTTCTTTAATTGAGATGTTCGCCCAAGCAGAAGTTTCTTCTGTCAATGAGTATGAAGTGTGACAAACTAGCGGTTAGTGGAATTTAAAATTTTGATGTGGATTTAATCTAGCATGAATATATTCTTCAGTCTGTAATAAAGAGTCCAGTCTCATCATATTTGCTGTCTACAGCATTAATGATATTTTTTTATAAAGATTTTAGGCAATGGAAAGGTTTGATCAACCAAAATTACATGTTGTGTCGTATTTCTACTCATTCTAGTGTATTAAAAATTGTTATATGATTTTATGATGAACTGCTCATGTTTCCGTAATTTGTAAATTATAAGATTAAAAAAAAAAAAAAAAAACTATTTAATTAATATGGTTTAACTTGTCAATGAGCAACTCAACTGGAGTCAGCATGACTTATAAAGTTCACTTGAATCCTTTAAAGTTAAAAATGTGTAACTACGCAAGTTTTTATGTGGATTTATAAAAGAAATGGGATGTCAAAAACAGCAGGCGGTTATGTTGGTGCTTGGATGACCGAGAGACTAATTCCTGTTTTGGTGTCTGTTTTATGTCATTGATTTATTACTTGAATGGGAATTGTCCTTTTGTGTGTTCGTTTGAATACTTTTCACAAAGTTATCTATTTGGAAACTTTTCCACTTTTAGTGAAGAAAAATTGTGTTTCTTGGAAGCCGGGCATGGCGTCCTACTAGCACCAAACTTGTGGCGCCCTCTTGTAGAAATTTGTTGGAGCAGAAACTTTCGTTGCACTGGATCAAACCAAGGCATGATTGACCTTGAAGTGGGAGGTTTATAGCAATATCAGAGTGATAGTAAAAAATAATGTGATATTGGCTGCATCTGACGATCTGATATAGCATCCTCAAAATCAGTACAATAGAATAGAGTCTGCTGTGTCGACCACTGATAGATCAGATTACATGTAGTTTGATTTGCTTGCAACATGATGCAAAAGTATTATTCAATTTTGAATCTAGTAAAAGATTAATCACGACAACCAGTACATTATTGTGCTTTGATTGGGAGATCTGTGTGTCCTGTTGACGAGAGAGAGAGAGGGAGAGAGAGGGAGGGAGGGATGCTTTATAGCAATTTACAAGCACTACTGTCTGTCGATCTCACAGCCTCTGTAATGCACTGAAAAAGCCGACATGGCATGACATAAAGTTAGGTGGATATTATCAGAATTATAACCGAGGGTATTTCGTATTTTACATTATGTTGGGTTGCACGATCATGCAAAAGTAACCAACAAAATTATATTATCATGTTTCAAAATGGTTGGCATGCTACTGGTGCAGCATCATGTTATACCATTTAAATTTTTGACAAATACTTAAGTACATACGTGAAAATAACTTTCTGCTATTTTTACTTTCAGAACAAACGCTTATAAATCCTGTTGTGACTGAACGATGCACCCGAGCTGAGTGTCTGCTCCTCCACTTCAGAAAGAAAAGGGAAATCAACTAAAAGAAGATCCATTTTGAAGGTCCTGATCTAGGATGGCCAGTGCTGACCCCAATGACCCTAATGACCCAAATGACCCCTATATGCCCCCTCGGACCCCTCATCTGAAGAAAATAGATGATGAGGCTGAGCCCCTGACTCCTGATACAGAAGAACATGTTGCTGAGCAGACTGATGAAGTGTTTCGCAATTTCGTCTACCAGATGCACACACATGAACAAGAGGAACAGGCCGAAGAAGGAACTGACCTGGTCACTCCTAGCATGCCCGAACTGACCGCCTTCCCTGGAGAACCCCTTGGGTAAGTCTCGAATCTCAGAACTCAGAACTCAAAATCTTTTTATTCATATAACCTACATATGCATTTAGTTGTACAGATATCATTACGACACACATGGTGTCAGGTGCATGAACATGACATATATATGTAATAAGGGTGACACCTCAAAGATAAATATATATCGCTACTGAGGTGATAATGTACTTTATAGCACTCCTGGGAATATAATATTATGGTGGAACCCCATGGTCAGCCGGGGAGATTAAACAAGAAGGTGATGCACTCCAGAAACTAGTTTAAGACACTCGCGGACGTTAGAGGAGACATTTGCTTCTTGCAAATTAAGGTCAGGTCATTCAATTGAGCGTTCCCCAGTCCCAGTAGAGTGCGCATCCTTCTTATCATTTGCTATTCTACATATTTTAAGGGCCATTCACTTAATTGGGAACTATAGAATGTACTCCTGGCACTGTATGATATCTAATTGTTGCATTGCTTCATTGGTATTTGTTTATTAGTTACCTTTGTGCGGTTCAATTCTGAAGAGTTAAACTTTCTGAATCCTTTTTTTGGCAGTAAAGACTGTCGAATAATGTTCAGTAAGTACCTGGTTTTGACGTGAAGACATATTGGGGAGATAAAATATACATTTCATATGTAACGTTGAAATGGGGTCAACGTTTTTATTGATCTGCATGGCTTTTTCGTGATATGATGTACTGCAATCAAAAACATGTCAGACTGGTGATTGACTGTTTATTTGTGCTATTCATATAGCACAGGTGTTTATGTTTGTTCATCATATGTATCTGTTCCTGATCAGTTAATGGGGATTTCCCTATGCTCTTCAATTCACTAGTTGGAGTCTGAGTCTACGTCCATGGTTCTGATGGTGATGGTAATTCATTCATTTTTCGATGTCATTTTAGACTCTTTTATGATTGAGTATTCGCAAACAATTAGCACAGGTGTATGTTAACTGCAGATTAATAGCTCTTGTCTACCATTGTTGGGACATTCGTTGTGTTCCTAATGAGTGTAAAACGAAGCACTTGGACAAGAGGCAAGGGCCAAGCACAGGTCACCTCATGATTGGACCATTAGGACAGGAGAGCAAATCTCTGCAGATGCCAGATCGCCATTTGATGGCCATTGTCAAGCCTTTAAACCTTCCTTCTTGTCCCAAATACCCCTTGTCAGTCCATCACCTAATGTCCTTTTGATGGTCTGGCCAGCTCTGCTCAGATTAAGAGAATTTGTGGATCTAGTAGTTAAAGCCTTTAGCAAATCTGGGCAGCAGTCAGTCGTTGCCATGAGGAGGCAAAACTGCAACTCGGCCAACAACTTGAAACAGATTGAGGCAGTTTATGAGAGACACAATAAGCAAATGGCCATGGGATTGTCTTTGTTCTGCAGGTGTGAGGCTGTTGCGTTTGATTTGGGTCAGTTTTATGTGTGGTCATTGAGGCACAGCCAAGTGGACCCTGACAATATGTTCCTGCTGCGTTTTCCACTAATGATGTCAGAGGCCAAGGCTCTTCATTAGGATAAGGACACTCACTGACTTCATGCAACCCGCTTATCTGGAAAAGAGTCTAATATTGCAGTAACAATGGTCTCTGAGGTGTTGTAAACAAGCACCATGATTAAAGCAAACTTCATAAGGCCCTTTGTCTTTTTTAGTCACTTGTTAGTGTCACTCGTGTCCACAGGGTGTCCCACTGGGTTAGTGACCCTGCCTAAGGTCCCCACTGGCCCACTTGTGATGGCTTCACGCCTGAATGTCATCAAAGTAGCGGAGTAAACAATGTCCAACTGCTCACGTCTCTTCAAATCAAAGCCAAATACGAGAAACACATGGAAAATTGATAAGTTTCCAATCAAAAAGCCAGAAAGGTTACTGTAGCAGGGCGATTGTTTGCAGATATTTTCCATATTGAATGTGATGCGGGATCTAAGGCCTTTGATGCTGGTTGTGGGATCTCTTGGATGGGAGTTGGGCACACGCGTCTGACTGGCAATCCCTGCTAGAGCTTGCAATGTGATGTTTGTGGTTCAAGTTGATGTTGGCAGCCAAAGACCACGGCTCAGTGGGCAACAAGTGACTTGGTCACGCTCCAGAACAAGCAAGCTTTCGCCACACGTTCAATTATTAAGAAAGTAATGGAGAAACAGGCGGGCGATCCAAACATTAGCTGGGATTTGTATGGGAGGAGAATGGCCAAGCAGGACCATTGGCATAGTTATGGCTTACCTGGCTTGACCCTTGAGCTTTAATAGATGGTAACAGCCTCCCTGTCAGTCAAGTGAATGTACGCACGACATTACATTGTACTGGAGACCCGTGCCCCTACGGCCGAACAATGGCTGGCCGTCTCCGGCAATTTCTGAAGCGCCCGTGCAAAAAATGAAAGTTTGGCGTTAATCAGGAAAAAGGGCTGGTGGGGCCGGCCAAGACAATCGGCGTTTGGGGAGCTGCAAATGGCGGGGGTCACAACAATAAGAGAGTTTGGGGCTGTGGGCCAGCAGGGTTAATCACCAAACTGATAGGACCATTCATGGAAGACGCGGTCCTTGGTCATGGATCCAAGTGGCGCCTGGCTAACCCTCAGTCACAATTGTCCCTCATGGCAAGTGGCCACCCTGCTGGACAGGTGCTGACCCTTCAATGGAAACTGACCACCCCCCCCCCCCTCGGGGGCCCACGGGCATGACTGACCTTCGCCCTGATGCTGGCCACTGTCCACTGCGTGTCAGCTCTGCCCCAATATTTAACAATGATTTGTTCACATGTATAATGGGCATTAATGTCTATCCGGTGACACTTGGTGGCGTATCGTGAAAACTGTCATAACTTGGTGCAATTCATCACGAATGAGCGCAAGACGTGACCACGCCTCACTACCGGTCATCTGGCCACTGGTCAGCACTGACCACACGTGTCTTGGTCAGTCTGTGTCCAGGGAAGCAAACAAGGCTGTATCGAGGCGTTTGGCTCGACCTGCCAATCTCTGCTCATGACAAAATGATCGTGTTGTCCCAATGTTATTCCAGTGTTGTCCCTGCCTCCCTGTGCCTGACCAAGGCCTGACCTGCATTGTCCATTTCTCCAGCTGCTTTACATTTCACCTAGTTTTTTCACCCCTGCGTTGTTTAACGAGGCATTTATTTGCCGACGTTTTAGAATGCTCAGTTTAATTTTCACACGTGGTTCGGCCATCAGGGCCCCATTGGTCACGCATTTTGTTTAGACTCATTGAAGGAGAATTGTGCCTAAGGGCTTAAGACAATGCCCTGTGCGGTATGGCCCTGACAGCCCTGCCCTCCTGGATCACCCGGAAACGACTCCTACCGTGTTTGTCATTACGTAACGCACGTCAGGTGACGCCCATTGTTACGCCTAACGCAACGTCAATTGTTCTGCCCTCGCTCTCAATACTTCATTTGGGTGCTTTTAGAAACTTTTATCAGTTAATTTGGTGGTTGGGCGTATTGCAGGGTGGCTGAGGGGGCCATCTGTTGAGTGGGGTGGGGTCTTTACCCTCACCAAGCTTAGCCATGCTCGAATACCCTGATGTAACGATGCCCCAGTTAACAATAGGGCGCTAAGCCACGAGTTGGGGTGTAGGTTACATGTTACTGGCTGCATTATGTCATGATGGATGCACCGACTTCCCTCTGCCCTCCCAGATAAGTATCTCGGTCGTGAGCACCTGATCATCAATGTTGTGTAATTCTAACCCCCCGGATTCTGCGGGCTCTCCCCCCTCCCCCTAACCCTTGTCCATAGCCCCCGGCCCTGCTTAATTAATCCGAAGTCATCGAATTTAGGTCATGACGCGCGCGCAGGCATCACACCTAATGGTGTTGTATGTCGGCGGGAAATGAGTTGTGTAACATGAATGCCGGCGTTTTAATTAGTTGTTGTCAGGTTGGCCATGAAATATGAATTCGAATGTACGCTTTGACGCCTGACATGATTGCCCATCATGACCCTTTATTAGGACCTCCTAAGCAGGGGAAGTTTTTTTTACTCCACTGCATGAATTGTTGTGGAGTTTTTATGTGTAAACATGCGTTTCGTGTTTGCAGCTCTTTGATGTGGGGCCAGGTGATTGGCCTCATTCTGGACTGACGTGATATTACCCTGGATAAGCCGTTCCGCATGATAGACCATGGGTCACCCCTCACCCGCTAACCCTCTCTTCGGCCCCTCTCATCTTGTGCCCCTTGGCCGCTTTGTCCCTCTTTTGCAACCCCCTGTACTCTTGTTTGCCTCAGACAGCCCATAAATTGTAGCCTTTATGTAGTGTGTACTTAGAGCACAATGCGAGAAATCCTTTCCCCATCCCAGTCTTCAGCTCCTTCTCATGAATTAATTTATAGGTTGATCCCATGGCTGCAGGGTTATTATTCCATCTGAAATCCTATCTTCCAATTCCCACATAAATATAAAAAATTGCCCGAGACTTTCTGGAGTCATGTTGTTGGCACGGACTGCTCTCAAGACCTGAAGGAATGGAGCATCACTCAAAGACTCTTTAAAGTTTCATAAGCATTCACAAATGAAAGTAATGTGTTGCTACAATAGAGGTTGGAGAGTAACCATGGTGACCTTTTTGTAACTCGCTCCACTGGCTCTCTTTTTCATATTTGATGTAAAATGGCAGAGTGATAAATCTCTATAGATTTGCTGGCACTGCCAAGTTTCAGGTACAGTGACTACTTGCAACTAAGACCACCTGTTGCAATCTCTGAAGTAATTTTCTTATCGGGGTGTTCATAATTCTGGAACTTCTTTGCATTGTAGATAATGTTGTTGGTGGTTTTAGACCCAGCAAAGTCGTCTTAACATCGAGCTGATCTTAGTATTGAGTGACCATAACAGTTGGGTTCTGTTGAATTCTGGCTCACCTGGGATTAAAGTGTTTATAGACTGGATCTTTGAACCTCTCATGTAAGACCATTGACAATCAATGTCAATCATTACAGTCTTAGTTCGGTTTTCTTCCATAATCAGTTTGGACCTTGCTATAAAAAGGTCTCAATCTTGAGGTGATCTTATAATGGGTGGTCGTTATTGTGGGGTGTCATTGTATTTTGGATCACCTGGGATTTATGTCTGAACTAATGCATGGTTCTGATTCTTGTTTTCTGCACGGTCATTTAACTTAATGGATCAAATGACCTTTGTTGTTCAACTTTCGTGGTTATTGTGCTGTTCGTGGGGTTCCAATGTAACTTGCTGTGGGGCTCATTTGACCTTTTCCATTGCTTTTTTAACGGGTAATTATCCTCTCTAACCTGATGTAAGACCAATAAAATTACCCTTCAACACGCAATTTGTGGTTATTGTTAAGTTTAGAATTTGAAATTAATTATTGTCATTGACTATGCTAATTGGCATTGCGCCCTGGCTTTCATTGAGCATTGGTGAAGTAGGTCATTTCAATAACATGTTTTTCTGTTGTTGTTTTTTTATTATTCATAGGGCTTGATTTAAGAGACATTTATAGCTCCACCCTCAAGTATTTTTTGCCAGTTCTTCTGTGTATTTTTAGGATCAGTTTACACGTGTTTTGTCTGTTACCATACCAGTAGACAGGGCTGACCTCAGCATGATTCGTGTGCAGGTGTAATTGTCTCGAAAAAGTGCCAGCAATTGACAAGTAGTTGAAGAAGGGTTAGATAAGGTCATAAAATAATAATTGGTGGAAATGGCCACTGAATTATCTTGCCTAATGCATCTGATGTGGCAATTTGTAGCAGGACATGGCCACACCGGTTGCACACGAATAAGGCACATGTGACCCCAGGAGCACTGGTCAATTCGGTCTGACCGATCACCTGGTCATTTCGCCCTCTTGCATGTCCTTCTGCCATTTCGTCCGTGTCCACCTCGTGTTTTATATCTCATCTGGACTTAAGTGATTCCCTAATGGGCATCCCTATAAACATAGTGGCTGACCAGTCCTTTGTTATGACTAGCTGTGAGCTGTAAATACTGAAAATATTGGCCCCCTGATCTGTGACCTTTTTCCTTCGCTTGGGGCATAATTGAGGAGCAGAATTTGGCAGATCGGACAGCGGGGGATCTGCTGGGCCATACAGCCAACCTTTCTAGCGTCATTGGGCGATGTTAGGCTGAGTAACTGAGCGTCGGTCGTCAAGGCGTGAGTCAGCGTTGGTGCACATGACATCAGCACGTTGCTGGTCTACAACTAAGTCTGACGCCAAGCACAACAACTATAGCAGCAGACTTTAAGGGAGGCAACGTTCTTGTGCACTTTGCATTGTGCAATCCACGGTGCCTCGTAGACGTTCAATACTTAACGATCTGATTAAGTGACCCAAGACGCCCCATATTATCGCCCTTAGTGACCTGGGTACGTGATTGAGGCCACACAATTCCTGCGGAGATGATCCGCGCGTTTGCACTGCATTTATTATTGATAGTGAGAGCAACCAGGGCGAGTTGAGCCATAAACTATGTGCTAGGCACCAGACTGTCTCTTTATACCTCCTGACTGCAATAAACTCCGAGCGCAGCCAGACTGGAATGTGCAGATTGCTATGCACCAGACGACATGCACCAGACGACAAGTGTCGCAATGGCTTATGTAATGCTCTAATAACGGGACCGCATCTGTAGCAGAAGCAGACATATGGCTGGTATTTGTAACTGGGTTTTGTTCGCACTGGTGTCTGCATTGGCGCTTGTATTTTTGAATACCTCTCATTAAAATGCTTGAGTGGTTCATTTAATTGTTATGGCAATTCTATTGATGATGTTATGTGTGGCCTATGTACTGAGATGATTGTGTTTATGTTTCTTTTTCGAATTCTTATGAATTATATATAATATTTTATTGTACTTAACCAGACATCAGACAATCAGTTTATCCAGACATCTGACATAATCATGTGCCCACAGTTGCAATACATCGTAACTCACTTTTTGGAACAACCTTGTTGCTAGGACCATCTGGCAACCATGACCACTGTTTCAAACTTTGGACTGAAGTCTCAATTTGGTCTGTCCATTAAAATTTTCCTGGCAAGTAAGTCTCCAATAAGACCATAAATTGGATCAGTGGTAGTCAGGTAGCGAGGTTCCACTATTGACTATAGTTGTGAATATTTTACACCACTTGATGTTCCGCCAAGGTAGCCATGGCATATTTGACATTTGATTTATCATTTTAATGACCGACTGTTATGTGTTTCTTGTGGTTACTGCAACTTGATCTCATCACCAAAAAACAGTAAAACATTGGTTGTAATCAACAATTAAATGACAGGCTCTAAAGGTCAGCATGTGGAGTAAGGCATTAAATCACTCTATGAACATGGTGAGATTTGTTTTGCTCGCCAGGTCATGGACCTCCTCCTCAGCTAGATCTAATATGGCGTCACTTGGTGGAGTCATAGCCCTCTGCGCTGATGTCATCGTTTGGTTAGAAATCGATTTCCTTGGAAACGGACCCTTGGGTTGTGTCAGCTGATGTAGTCTCTTATTGTTGCCCATTGTGTCTACTACGTAACAATGACCATTGTGACCGCTCAGGCTCTTAAGTGATAACAAATATTTACAAGTGTGATGAGCAGGGCTGGAGATGCAGGAGGCTGTAACCAGAGAGGTGTAGGGAAACTCTTTGCTCGAGTGACGTATAATTGCATCAACAGTTTTTCCTTTGTGTTCAGGGATTGGTAAGTAATTTGGTCAGTGGGCCACAGAGCATGGGACACTCAATGATTGATCATGCGGTTGTTCAGGTGCCGTATTTTCGTGATTACATGCCGGGACTTTAATTCATATTACGATATGGTTTCTAAAGTGGTCCATGAATTTTGCGTCTAAATGAGGTCGGTATACTATTTCATTCAGAGAACTTCGTCTATTACATAGGTCCAGTTTGTTGTAGAGAAAATGCTGCTTAGAGCCTGTATATTTGAGATTTAAAATAATGTAATGTTTAATTTTGATGTCAATATTCTAACCCAGCTGGAGCTTTAAAGGAGACCAACCTCTTTTAAATAAAATAGAAGTGTATTCAAGATGAGATTTATTAGTCCTATTTGATGCTGTTTGTGCCTTAGATTCTTCATTAAAGCGAGTGCTGAACCCTGGATGACCAAGGTTGCTCCACAGAATTGACTTCCACAGAATTGACTCGCGAGACCGAGTCTCAGACTGCAAAGAGGGATTAGGCATGGGCCTGAGCCTTGTTTTTGTTCATGACACTTTCCATTTGATGCGTATCAGCTGGAGCCTTCCATGACTCAAGACATTATGTCTTTGCTTTTGAAGGAAAAGAGAAGTAACAAGAAAGAAGTTCTTCATAATTCACACACAACAAAAGTAGATGTCTATTATTGATGGGGGGTTAATTTTTACTGTGATTAGTTTTGGCATGGCGCAGTGTTGGCAGCTGCACTGGCTTGTGTTTTTTGTTGAAAGATTGATAATGCGCCGGTATTTAGGCGATACCTGATCAGCAGAGGGAAGGCATCATATAACGATAAAAACCTAAATAAATCCAAAACATGCGTGCACTGCAGTGTGGGATCAAAGGAAGAAAAGAGATTGATTAACAAAAGCAAGGAGGTGCATGTTGAGGACCATTTACCTGAGCGGGGAAGGCTGTTGACCCTGGGAGGTGATTGTCGCAACAGAACCTTCTGTCAGTGAGGTGGAGGGGGAGGAGGAGGAGGAGTTTGTCTTTTACGGCGTTTGATTCACTGTAGATACATGAGAGGATTCTGCTCTATAATGGTATGCTACACGTATGTACAAGTATGTAGTCTTGCCTTAGCATAGTCACCGGGTATGCTAAACACTAGTAAACAGTTAATATAAACACCACCAAATATATGAGATGTAGCTTACAAAGGCTATACCTGGTCGGATTCGTACTCAGGACCTAGACCGATTCATCAGTCCCTAAATGTAGATGTACTCAGGACCCTTTGGAGAACTGGCCAATACATAGACCACTTCACCACTTCTGCAAGCATGGTAGGAGGAAGGGATCAGGATCGGAAGAGTGAGGAGGGATAAGAGGTAGAAGGGTGATCAGGAGAGGGGGTGAGATGAGGAAGGGGTGAGGTGCTCTCTGCTTGGCCAGATGCACCCCCGTCCGCCTCCTCCCTGCTCTTGTGATTAATGGCTGACAAATGTGACAAGAAAGTAGCAAAAAAAAAACTTCCCTTCACCCCCTTTGTTTGAGATCAGGGTGCCGAGGTGTCACTCGCCATCAAATGAGGGATTGAGAAAAAGATAAAAAAAAAGCATGGCTCTCGCCCGACCCATAACCACTCAGACGCCTAGCCGGGGTTTTTGGAGATTGGCCTGACTGGCCTGAGGGCAGGGCTGTCTGAGAGTAATTGACTCACCTTTTGTTTCAATTAATACTGACGAAAAAAATCGTAATCTGCTTGCAAAAAGCACGTGATGCCAAATTGGCTTAGTTCGTCCTCAGCAATGGTTTTTGATGGGATTTGAATGGGGAGGTAGGTGGAGAAGTTTTTAATCAAAACGAAGGCGCTCGACATTGTTATTAGCAGTTGTGGCCAGCTTGGTGCTCAGCTTGCAAGCGCCGTTTTCAAGTGTGGTTGCAATGAGTTGTTTCCTGATGGGCTGCTGTATATGTGGGATGATGCGTAAGATGGGCATAATGAAGTGAGAAGGAAGCCATGCAGATGGGGGGGGGGGGGGGGTTACGGGGGACACCTGCAGCTGCATCCCCCATCTCCTGCAGCAGCAGCAGCAGCAGCAGCAACAACACGCCGTGTGTCCTTTGAAGTGAGCATCTCGTCACCAAACAATGACAGCCACAGCGCGTAACGTGAGTGAGGGGCATGCAGATTACTTGATTTCGAGCGCACCTGATCTCCACCCAAGACAAAGGTACAGACCCCCTGGCCCTTGTGCTTGACAAAGCCCCTTCCCCCTCTGCAGATCCACGCTTTCTCATGACGTAACTTGATCCTCAATGTGAGACGCATTTCTCGCCCCTTCACGTGTGATTCTCGCCTGTCCTTGCATCGCAGGCCAGCCACACTAATCTATCATCTTCCAAACTTGACAAGTAGGTTTTATGCGTAATAATTTGGCGGGACATATTTAATCAAGAAATCAACAAGGCCAAAAAGATGAGGTCTGCCTTGCTTGGGCTTTTTGACTGATTAACTTGTCTCTGGCTCCGTGTTGTCATATTAGGAGTATCCCATGACACCTGCGTCTACTGCTCATTCATCACAACTCGCTCCATTAATTCCCTTCTAATGTTTTTTGGCTCCTCTGAATTTAATCTACAACATGAATATTTTGTTTGACTTTTAAAAAGGCAAACGTCAGTTATTGTAATCACTTTTTTGATTTCGTCCAAGCTGTAAATCTGCACTTGTTAAGTTCAGAGTCAAATTACTCTTTGTAAAAAATCATCGCATATGGCGACGTTTATGAGCAGCATTATGAAATCATCACTTCATTTAGATGTCAAAAGATGCCAGAAAAAAAGGGGAAAAAAGACAATAGCAGCTTGTGTTCTGATGTGATTCTGCCGTGCAAAATGATAATGGGTCGCGCAATGAGCGCTTTCTTTTGTTATGCAATGGGATTTTAATGCAAAATTTAAATGAGCTTTGAAAGTTGAAAAGTTGTTGAAAACGAGAGAGATAAGGGTAGTGGGGTGTGGAAGATGATGAGGTTGATGCAGCCTCACCATTAGATGGAGCATGGATGCTGCGTGGATGGTGCATGTTGATGGTAACTGATGACTGAGATGTTGCACCCCCTCCGAGCGCAGCAGGGGGGGGCATACCCTTGTTTCTTCCTATTTATAGTCATTTTATTGCCCAGTGCCTGGATCTTAGGGCCATCTCTGCAGATAAATGTAGACATTTCCATGCAATGGCCATCAAAGCCTTGATTAGGCCGTTTTAAGCAAGGCTCCTGTCAAGTGCCTCATCCCTGGCCTCCTAATGACTGCAATGTTGTCATCATTGGCCAGAAAAAAAGAAGTCCTTGGCACAGCGTATCATAAGATGCTGATTGTCTCTCTGCACCACAAGTTGATTCACAATGCCATGGCTACAATTACAGAGCGCCTTCCTTTCGAATCTTCTGCTGAAATTCCAATCTGGCGCAGCCCTCATTATCAGCGGGGATTTTAATGACCCACACGCGGTGACACTGTTGAATGCAGATTATCCGGCGTAATTTGCAGCCCTTTTTAGTCATCATTAAATCAGACATGTTTGTTAAATTACAATTTACTGAGTATGCTGTGTGTTATTAGGGGCAAAATTTTGAAGTTTTATTGTGAGAAGACAGGAGATTGATTGGGCTGAGCTGAAGAAATATTTTGGGCCGTCTCATTTGTGTCAGATTGAGATGGATAGAAAGGGGAATTGCATCAGAGAGGGTGAAAGTGTTGTGTGTGGCTCTCTCTGCCCCCCGTTCTGCCTTCGACGTATGCCGTGCCTCGGCGGTGGATGTAGCCATTAAATCATTGCCGGTCGCAAGCAAGCAAGTCTGATAGGAGACGAGCGAATCTACAGTAGTGCTGAAACATAACATGCTGATGTAGCTGCTGCTGCTGCTGCTGCTGCTGCTGTGAGCCAGATGGATTACCTCTATATCTCACCCCTCATGGCATTATTGCATTTAGGACGCATTTAGGACGCAGTTTTCGCACAAGATTAGAAAGCCAAGGTGTCCAATAAAGCCATGCGGCTCGGCCTTAATTGCTCTCATGTCTGCTCGACTGACTTGGCACGGCCTCCAAGCGACTCGGCGCACATCTTGTCCACCTTTGTACCAGATCGAGTTGCACCAAATCCCCTCAAAGGACTGGCGATTATTGGTCATTTTTTGAAACAAAACCCGCTTTGAGATTTTCCTGGCAGAGTCTCAGCAAGTTGTGATGGTAAACCAACAAAGTGACCGACACTGACAAAGACAGACGCCACAGGCTTTGGCAGCCAGGAACAGATGCAAACATAGCCGAAAACATCGACAGACATTGCGTGGGACAGACTCACAGACACCCTTGCAGACCCACGCCAAAGGACATGCACAGACACACAGAGATAGATAGATAGATAGATACTTTATTTTCATCGAAATTTAAACATACATGGTTATTAAGACAATTCATTATGACACAAATATTTCGATGAGGGGGATGCACAAGAGTTTCGTGGAAACTATGTTTAATTGTGCATCCCCGCAATATTTTATACTAAATAATTAACAAAAGTTATATATAATAATAAAAATAATAAAAAAATTATCTAAATATAATTTATTACATGTAAATTTAAAAAAGACATAAATGATAAATGATATAAAGAGAAGAAGAACCTGCTTTTAGTTCTGCTTAGCAGACCTCACCAACAGCTAGTGACAGACATAAACAGACTCCGGAAGACTTAAGAAAAAAATGCACTGCCAGACATCCACAGCCAAATACAGAGCAACACTGACAGACACTGGCAAACCCTGATAGACAGACGTGCACTTGCAGCTATAGTACAGAGTATATGACAGACACTGTAGCACCTAACCTTAGAAGAAAAAGGACGATGACACCAACAGACATTGACAGATGCTGCAACAAAATACAAACAGAAACTGCCAGACCATGACAGTCATAGACAGACAGTGTTGCTGCGTGGGGATCGATGGAAGGTGTGCAAGGCGCGTGGCATTAATGGAATTGTCATGTGGCCATTATTGCACAATTGCAAGGCCAGGCCACAGCGTTGCTCCCCTTTTCCCTTTTAATTTGACATGGCAGACTAAAGTAGGGGCGGTAGTGGCACCTCCCTGGCCCTTTCTCTATGTCGTCTTGACCTTGTTTATTGAACAGGGAGGACGCAGGTCAGCTGGTCAAATGGCGCGTCAAAACGGACCCCGCCCAGTCCTGATATACGCTCTTCTCACTTCGTCTCATGACATTGGTCCTCAATGCATTTTTTCTATTACTGACAAATGAAGGTGCTATAAACAAGGCGCAATTCTAGATTAGGAGGATCTTGAACGCCCTCTAGCGATAATTGCATTTCACGTAGTTGTCATGCTTGGGAGCCCTGGAAATGCCATGCTAATTGGGGGCGCCATGATGCATTCTTTCCATGTTTGAATTTGGGTTGTAAACTTGTGTGAATTTTTAGTAGCCATAAAAAGGAGGAGGTGAAAAGCCTCGGGATTTATCAGCTCAGCCCAGGTGATGTAACTGGCGACGCCAAGCCCTGGCTTCATTAAATTTTCCAAGTGGAGTCCCGGACGGCTCATGAAAGCTTCCCATCGCCCACTTTGCATGTTTTGATTTATTTCACTTTCAACAACTTTTAAATAACCCTAACCACTGTATAGTCTAGCCAGCTCCCAGGCACGGCGTCTCAGGAGGCAGGCAGACGGACGGACAGTGGCAGGAAGACTCCCCAGCCACAACAAAGCCACGTCTTCCTCTGATGCATTCACTTTCTTTCGCTTTTCTGGCTCCTTCACTCCCCGTGGCTTGCGTGGTACCACCCTGTTGTTACTCAATTTAATCGCAAACAGAGAGCATTTCTAACTCAATTATTAATGAGACAGAGCAATAATTGCATTGCCCTAACTCTGTCTGTAATTCAGCATGGGATGCTGTTCAGAGCCCTCTCGGCAGACTGGCTTTTGCTCCTCTTCTCTGCTTCTTAATTGCATCCGCACTACTTTGTGAAAACTTGTGACTTGATCCGTTGTGACAGATTTTGACCCCGTGGTGAACTTTGCAAATAAGCATATGCAGAAGTGAGAGTCAACAATAAATAGATCTGGGTGATTGACAACATATATTTAGTGCGTCTCTTGTCACTCTATTATCGCATTAGAATAAACTGGGCTGAAGGGGAGGCCTGAGAGTGGCCCACATGGTCCACTCAAGTGAATAGGGTCCAGTAAATTACCACTAATCTGGGCAGTGGCCAATCTGGGCAGTGGCCAATCTGCCAGTCTGGTCGCGTAGACAGCAAATCATACGGAGAGGTAGCTGTAGACGATATGCTTCTTGGGGGTGATTTAAACGGCCATACACCATCCTCCCTGGCCCCCTTGGGTTCACCAGCCTCTCTGCTCTTCATTGATATGTGTGACTGGTGGAAGACTACCCACGTGTCTCCGCTTGTATCCTGACTTAATAGTAATTTAATGGACTCAAAGCCGAAGCATGTCACCGACCTTATTGGGGAGATCCGCAGTTCACCGCCTAGCCAGATTACACTAATTAGTGGCACAGATTGGGCCAGATTCTCAAGAAGTTTCCTAATAACACAGTGCACGATTCATCAGCCAGCAAATTAGCATTTGAAAAAAAAAAGGATGAATAAATGTTGACTCCATTGTGGGGTCCCTCTCCCCCGGGCGTCTTGATTCGACTTTTTTCGCAGTTTGTGGGAAATTGATGGAATCTCAGTTCACGAGCATGATACCATGGGATGAGTTTATGTGAGAAAAAAGAGCGCTTCATTTTATATCAATCTGCGGACCACCCAGCTGCGTGCGCAGAGGGAAAGCTCAGTGATTAAGGGGACTAGCCTCGAGCGAGGAGCTCATTTGATTGATCTCTTCAACAAATGGCTTATTTGCTGTTTAATAAGCAGGCTTCGTGTTTTATTACTAATGTGTATGTGAAGGGCTCGATGACATCTTGGGAGGTGTTCTATCGGAGTGCCTGATTTCGTTTTTATGCGTTTTCCATTTTGATTTAGTCCTGGCATAATCTCATGTACACGTAACGTGTGTGTTTGCAATTGCGTAACGGTTTGCACCCTGACAATGCAAAATGGCGATTCTCTGACAATACAAAGGTTGATTTAATGCGGACAGTGGACAGTTTATGAGGGGAGGATCAGAGTAACCACAGTTGACCACTCAGTCAATAAGATCAACCTCCGGATGTTGACAAATAAGGGGGACATTAAGCGTGATTTATCAGGTGATCGGAGTTTGGTCATTGCTGATTGGGCAGCTAACAATCTCTGATTTAGTGCTCGCTGATTCAGCAATGATCGTTGGCCGGGCAGCTACTTGCCTCTTCCGATGTTTGCCAATTGGGTGCCACCCCAAAGGGGTAGTTCGGACGCAAAGGACGCATGCCCCAGGGGGGTGCTGATCGATTGTGAGCATTGCGTAACCCCTTTACCCCTTCACCCGCACCCGCACCCACCTCCTAAAGAAGCAATTCACAGCAGCGTGCATGTGGCCACAATAGGCTTTCTTGGGAGTTTTCAAATTAACCCATTAAAAGTTGGGGAAGTTGAAAGAAAATTACAGGTTGCACAAAGTAGCCCGGTGATGAACTGATTGATCAAATGTGTCACAGTGAGGCTTGCTGCTTCATTTAACATTAAGGAGATGAATGAGAGCTGATACAGACCTCTGCAAACTGATTGTGAATGAGTCTTTAATGCGCCAGGCACAATGCATTCCATCTTTCTGTATGACAGTGCGAAAAAAGCCTAATGAATGGAATTATAACATTCTGGTGTGAGGGGCTAAATTAGCAGAAGGCCGGCTACTTTAAAAAAATTGTGGATATATTAAGATGGATGCAGGAACCGTCTAATTAATGTCACCTTTCGTCTTTGTTTGGCGAAACGCCTCCATCATAATCATTTGATGAAGGATGGCTGGGAGGAAGACGCCATGCTGCAGCCTCGAATTACAAGAGCTGAGAGTTTTTAGGAGGATGAATGTGGAGGAAGTGGAGCGAAGATGCGGGAGATGACAGAAAGCCAAATGGATGACATCTTTGATCTGCTCCTCGCAATCCCAGAAATATGCGCTATAATTACACGCAATGGTGCGAGTAGCCACGTAATGAAGCTACAAGAGCAAAAAAAAGAGTGCAGAAAAAAGTGAAAGAAAAACGAAATGGGCAGAGAGGATGCGCTTTTGTTGGCAGATAGGCTTTGTGTGTCTGCATTCTGTCTGGAAGGGCAGTCACTGCTCGGCTTGGTTGATGGAAGAAAGTCATGCAACCATCAGGCCTGCCCTGTTGGTGAGCCCTGCTGGTGAGCCCTGCTGTTGGGTAAAGCCCTGTAAATATTATGTCTTGTTTGTCCGGGGGTGGTATTGAGCCCCTCCCCCAAGCCCTTGTCAATTATTTCATTAAGCATTTGAGACAGAACTGCAATTGCAGGCCACCGCGGACCGCAGCTTGCCTTGTGTGTGCCCAGTGTGCAATACCTGACTGTGCTCAATCAAAGATGGCCTGCCGCTCATCAAACAACGGAGACGAAGGATTATGCAGCTAATGACGATCCAATTTCCCATCTCCAAGGGAAACTGCCTGAGCAAACAATAGTGCACCTGGCCTTTGATGTCCGAGAGTGGCTCATCAGGTTCACTGGACCACTGACCAGTCAATGACGGGTCATTCCGTGAAGGTCAGCGGGGTTTGTGTAGCATTGCTTTACAAAGACTTGTGGTGCACCCTCTGTCTGTCCCCGGTTGACTCTGGGGCCCCTGCCAATACAAACCTAAGTAGATCAAGAGGAATTCAATAATCAGCTAATATTGGCGATTATGTGCAGCCACTGACCATTCGATCTTTGCTTTCATTTCTGACAACCATTGTGCCTTCCAATTATAAACAGTCCTAGATTGAGTTACAGAGGATTTTATTGCAAAGAAAACTGTTGATTGATTTCTAAATCACAGTGTAGTGCAGTAAATACACAATCCCCACAGTTATTTTTACCAATGTCCAGTTGGACCATCAAGATAGCCAACACGAACTCGAGCTATTCCTAGTGATTACTCCATATTCTTGGCTATTTCTGTCCGTTTGTGGCCAAATATAACTGGTGGCAGGACATTTTCTGGCAACCAAGATAACACCATTGATTAGTGGCCCAAAATAGACACGTCTGCAACCCTGGTTCTTGGGTGGGCTTTTTGCATTCGGGACTCTTTTTATGTCAAAGCGAGCACATGGTTTTTTTTTAAAGTGAAAGTACATTTAATCGAGAGAAGTATTGATGGAGACAGCAGTCTGATTAGAAACCAGCTTCACTGCGGATGACACAATAACCGCATGAGATGAGCTGCTCTGAAAACCTGCCCTGGACCACTATATTTAGTACATTGTGATCAAGCGAATCCTGCACATTTTACCGCATTTTCATGATTACACATGAGGTCTATTAATTTAGGGATAGATTTTACCCCGGCTTCTAAACGATGCCGGAGTTTATTTGAGATTCAATGTTAGGATAGATTGATATTTTTGATGGCAGTCTGACCAAGCGTCCAAATGAGATCAACCTATTTTAGACCCGGCTATTAATCGAAGAATATACGGCATCTTCCATGAACATGGTTGTCATAAAGTGCGTGCCTAACATGGGTTAGGAAGTTTCTGGATTGCATGCTGTTTCTTGTGGTGTTGAGGGGACAACTTTTGATGAGCCGTGTAAGTGGGTGACAAGGGAGCCAGGCAGTATCATATACTGGATGTCAAGCAGTGGCTATGACATGTCATGGCTGTGACATGTGCTGCCAGGAGTCATGTAATTGTATCATGTGAAATCAATGCTTGAGCAGCATGTGATAGGACAGCACTGCGTGGGGTGAGCAGAGCATACCTGGAAAGACATGAAGCTGACAGCAGCATGTGGCCTAGCGTCATACCTGATACATCAAGTTGCAGAAGCAGCAGCAACTGGTGTCAGTCCAGGATCGTTCACTGGCGTGATTCGCATTTCCCTGGTTAAATGTCACTCATTGAATATCTTTTTGGACAGATTTGAGGATTGTTTGACGCTGCCTGCAATGACCCCAATAGCCATTTTGTCTATCACTTCAGGCAGCCTCAGTCAAAGTTTAGCATTATTATGCTTTAGGCATCCATTACAACGACAAAAATAGAATAAGATGGACGGTCATTTAAGTCATTATCCAATGAATTGTCTAGAATTTCAACTACTTTTGCTGACTTTTTTGGCCAAAAAGATTTTCATTGTGGCACCAAAACAATTATTGACTTGGAGCGCCTTGACTGTAGGTGTCACACAATCGGTCTCCCAATATTTGGGTGGTGTGAGCTATATTATTTGGGTCAGTGTGTGGCAGGGACACATTAGAAGGGCCTCTGTTTGTTTCCCACAATATAACCCAGTTATCTGTCCCTCCCCCTCCTATTATATCTAATTAAGTGGGTAAGCGAGAGTTTCCATGTCACACTTTGGTCTTCTTGGAAATGTCAATTGCTTCATAAAATTGCATTGTGGTTTTGATCTTCTGGGATAATTATAGGAATGGCGGATGAAGCTTCAAAGGGGCCTGGGAGGCGGGAATTACAGGGATCACGCGTTCCTGCCCCGCGCACTTTTGTCCACCCTATTAGTCAGTGTCCACTGCCCCGTTCCGCTTGGGTGACCAGGATGGACCTCATGCTACCCCTCCATCTTTTGTCTTCGCACGCAGAGTCAATGAGGCAGGAGACAATGTAAGATGCGGATTCGTGTTGGTGGCTACGAAGGGCTGTGCAACTGGTGGTCCTGCTCGCCTTGTCATTACTGGTAACAGACTCCCGTTAACAGATGGCTGGGCCACAAAAACATGAAAACGCTACAGGAAGTGCTCGAGATTCAAATCCTGTCCTCAGCCGGTCTCCGCTTATTAATGTTGCCAAAATCCATTGTGTGCTCTCCTTAATTGATATTTTAACTTCAGACAAAACTTTTTGAAACGCACTAAATGAAATTACAGGCTTGGTTTCAATCATGTAGATTGCTTCAGAGCATAGAGCTCAGGGGGGATCCAGTGAAGCAGTACTGACAGTCTGACATGCTAGCATGCTTAATCGAATCTTCGATACATTTTGCATGAATGAATGGGCTTTTTCGCAGATTCAAACAAAAGAACTTAAAGTGAGGCATTCACTTTGGCATGCACTGGCACCCTGCATGATGGTGTCCCCCAAATGGCGCAAACTCATGTAACTCCGAACAATTTCAATGACTAATGAGGACCAAGGCAGATGCTCTCCTCCTCTCCCTCTGGTGATAATGGCATGATGTGGCCAGCACTTAGTGTCCCGGGCAGATTTAGAAGGCTGATAGTTTGGCGGATGACCGCATACATGCATTTTGCTGTGAATTATTGATGACAAATGAGGGACGGTCAATGATGATTGATCGGGATTAGGGAAGTGCTGGCATATGTCACCCTGTCATGCCAACCAGGCCAGCCGGGCCATCCAACCAGGTGTGGCTCTCGCCTAATTATTCTATCAAGCAAGCAGTTCAAACGTCCACCTCCTGTGATTAGCCTCAACAGATTGACGACCAATAACAATTTACCATATGTACCTGCGATTTAGGGGCTCACTGGCGCATCTAATGTTACAATCTCAGTAAAGGATATTTTGTCGTCAATTTCACCTAAATTATTCGTCTCGCCTCAATGAGTATAGTAAGAGATTTGCGAGGAAATTGTTGATTGGGGTACTTAATGGACTTAATTATAATTGCCTGGTGTCAGCCAAGGAGCGTTCTGTACGGTGCTTTTAGTTGGACTTTTACAATGGAAAGTTCGTGGTTTAAAAAAACAAGTTGGCTTGAGTGTGAGGCAGATCCAGTTTTGCCCACCTGCCCTGTAGATGTGCCAGTTAACTGGCCTAGATTTCATTGATTGCAGCAGGACCATGGAACTTCGCATCCTCTGTTGCATGGATGCTAAAGCTGTTGCTGCCGCTGCTGCTGCTGCCGCTGCCGGTCACTCTTTGTTGTTCAGAAGTAAAAAATCCTGCAGCTCCGGCCGTAAGTGGTGCAGCAATCAGTGAGCCTATTCACTAGCTGCACTGTATGCAATTTATAAAAGTTGCTTTGAAGTTCCATCAGTGGATCTCTTGTGCCTGCCTCCAGCAATCTACACAGTGACTTTAAGTGCATGGCAGACCCATTGCTTTGCAGAAAAAGCCGATTAATGAATTCGTTTTGCCATGTGGAATTCTCAGAAGCCAGGCCATGGGCAAGGCTTGCCAAGACGTTCAGTAAAAATGGAGCATTTGAAATGTTGCACAAGTTTTTTTTTATGGCATTGTGCTCTGCAGACGGCCATTGTGCGGTGAGAGTGTGCAGGACAATGGGAGGATGCTGGCGGCCAATCTGTCTTCATCTGCAGCAATCAAACTGCAGCTAGTTCCATCTCGATCTCAGCCAGCCTCCCCATCCCTCCATCCCTTTTATTATGCAACATCATGTCAGCAGCTGGCCTCCTCTGGTAGGACAGCCCACCACGGGCCGGCATTAAAGGCTCCCCCGCAAAAATCCGCAGCCCAGCGAATCAATCTGCTGTTAACTTAAACAGATTCTAAGACGCTGGAGTACAATGGAAGCCATTGCCTCACAATTCTCCTATTAAACCGCGCGGAAAGCCTGGCCCTGAAAGACAGCCTTTCAATTTGCCTGCGTCCGGGATCCATTGGAAAGTGAAATCGCCTAAATCTCGTGGAGTGTTTGTTACTGGCGCGCATGATCACACCCCAGGGAGGAAGAGGGAATCTGCCAAGCAAAACTCTCTGCAGCCACCGGCCCCGCATTGTCTCAGCCACAAATAAATGCAGAAAAGCCAAGAAAGCCATTGAATGATGACTTGGCAAAGAGCTCCAGGATAGCCCCATAATTCGAATATCTAGTAATTTGTCATCGAAAACTCATCAAATTTACGGGGAGTTTTGCAGAGCAAATTTGGGGATTGTTTAAGAAGCGGGTGGGTAAATTAGGCGAATTTGCGGGTGGCGTGCGGTTGGAATGCAAAGTTTTGTTGAGAAGTTTGTTAGGGAGGGGGTTCCGAGAGCGATTGGACGAGTGCGTTTTCGTGTGTGCAAATGGCCTTGGGCTGAGGGGTCAATATTGGCAGAACTTGTTGAGTTGGATACATCTGGCCCTGGGCAATTTGCCTACTGCATGGCTGGCTGCCCGTTAATACCCTCAGCCAAGCAGGATGCTGGAAGTTGCAGCAGCAAAAATCCCTCATGGTGCATGCACTCGACAAAGTACAGTGGGACCCCAGAATTAAGAACATCCAGTATTAAGACCACCCCCCATTTGGAATCATTTGCTGGGTCTCAAACAGTGGATGCTATACAAGTAATGTCCGTAATTGATAAAAACTCGATTATAATACTACTTATATTGAAAAAACCAAGACCTCTGACCCTTGCTCTGAAACTGAATGTAATGCATGAATAAATGTTCTTGAATTAAGACGACCTCAATATCAAGTCCAGGTTAGTGTGGAAAGGATACATTTGGTCTTAATTGTGGGGTACCAGTGTAGATGGCTTTATAACCAGCTTGTTCTTGGCAGCTGATGTCACGGTAAACAATTGCTTGGGGTCTTCAGGTGGATGCCGTCACACAACGTCACGCTCTAGTGATCACAGGGCCGCGGTTACATCAGCAAGCGGCGTGGCTTAATTCAGTGCAAGCGGAGCACACAGAGGTGCACCTGCAAATGTCACACAAACTGCCTCATTACTTATCCATCCTTTCTTCTCTGCCTCAGGCCCATTTTCACGACTTGATGCACTGCTCTGCCAACTCGGGCGTGACCATCTCGAGCAAATCTCTTTCATTTTCTTCCATTTTCTCTCAATTTCTTCCAATTTCTTGGCCCTTCGCGTGTTTATCTGCCCATCAGCCGAGGAATTTCTATGCAGATCACAAAGTTGGTTTTGTCAGAAGGCCACTGGGGGTAATTAGAAGGCATGGGGTTTTTTAATCACTGATGTAACGGGGCCATCTTCGTGCCTGATGGGCGTCTCGTGAAGTTTGTGAACACAAAAAAAGTCTGTACTAATTGGTGTTAGGATGTCAATAATAGAAGAGGCCAGCAATGGCCCAGCATCTCATGGTTTATTGTTGCGACTGTTGGTGTTTGTAGCGATAACATTGCATGGTTGGCTTGCCTGATAGATGCAGCGATTGTGTGACCACGTGTTATAGTGGAATGCACACTTAATCACGTGTGAATATGTCCAGGGGCGAAAACACCCCTCCCAACAATGCAACTTACAAAAAAAGTGATTACTCGATTGCAATTAAGGCGGATGTACACGCAGTCATTGGATCCCTTTGTGTCAAGAAAAAATAAATATCTGATTCAGTGTGCAAAGGCAGTGTTTGGCAATGTTGTCTGCCCTTTCAATTTTAACTGAGCCAATCTTGGAAGTAAGCAAAAAGCATGGGTTGTGACTTGCGGTTAGCACTGAGTGCGCTGGGATCATTGGCAGATGCACTGGGATCATTGGCAAATGCACTGGCTCCGTGCCCTTATCTAAGTGCATTAGCGAAGTAACACTAACAATACACATGATATGGAATGCAGAGAGTGAGATAGCGAGATGCTTTGGTTGTATTGAGCCAAGGCAAAGTTCAACAAAGGCGGAATTGTGAGACGCAGAATATCGACGCAGAATGAGGTGAGTTCACTTGGTGCAATTGTATACAAACATGACTGGTCTGTTGGCTAGGTGCCAAGCTGCTGCTGCTGCTGCTGTTGTTGCTGCTGCTGGTGCTGTGCATCTCTGACCGTGCCCCCCGGGATGCTGGAGAAGCCTTCGGACATTTATCGCTTTACGCAACTGACAGCAAGTGTCAATCGCTGGCCAGCCCCGCCTGACACTTTTCATCTTCGTGTCCTATCAAAGCCAAGTTACCGTTGAGTCTGACTCACTGCAGAGACAGGCCCTTCCGCCCGACCAGACTGCTGCTCGCCTAGTCCATTGTCTTGGCCCTCGCGTTTAGCAGCAATTGCCAATAATCGGTGAATTATGCATGTGACCAATCTCAGATCCGTGACTTGCTATTGCATGGTGTTCCTGTGGGCCAGATGCTCCCGACAAATAACATATGTTGCCAAAAGGACCACCATTGAAAGCAAATGAAAAGTGCATTGCTGTTCAGTAACATGAAGCGATTTTTAGTCAGGCACAGGATTTGCAGGACCAGATCAAAGGACGCGGGTCAGCGTGGTCAGTGGCAGGACGATTGTTGACTTGTTACCCCGGCCATTGTCCAACCCCCGACAATTCGCCCTCATTAATTACCCGCCTAAGACAGACATGGCCGCGTCCGGATTGCCCCAAAAATCGCCCGTCTTCTGATCCTTTGTTGTCGCATTTAATTTGTTTATCACCTCGGACAGATATTAATTGGATGCGCGCATTCTGATGTAAATGTCTGGACGGCGGGGGTAAGCAGATGGCGGGCGGTGTTTGCCGAGGGTGGGGATCGGACCCTCTCGTCCCCTTCGATCGCTAGGCCCGTCTTTCTGACAAATGGCATCTCAAACAGGGCGACGTGCGCCACAGCCTGATAAAGCCCACTGAATGGGCAAATCCCATGGGGAGCTGGCAGGGAATAGGGCCGCTCGCCTTGCACCTAATTACAGCTATGACCAGCCATAATATGTGGCTAATGCTGCCCTTATTGATGAGGTATTTAGAGAAAGGGGATTATGTCTCAACCCTATGGGTGGCCCCTGACTCTCATTGAAACACTCTGGCTTTCCATTAATCTGTATGTATTGTATAGGGATAGCGTTGCAAGGGATTAGTCTGGCCTGGCATGACAATTAGTCCTCTGGGTAAGGCTGCCAATGTCTGCGATGAGCCACAATGAGCCTACAATGGGCGGATTGTTTACTCTTACAAATGTCCGGCAAATTAATCGGATTGTGATCACTTTACTGGCGTCATCACATTGTGCATGCGTCATAATCAAGATTATTGCAGCTATCGATTATCCCTCATGTCAAATAGTATTCTGCATTGCAATTTGCAATGTATCGATCTTTATTATTAAAGTGTCATGTTTTCTGAAACAGCAACAGTTTTGAAGATCCTGGGTTTCTAATGAGTCTTTTTAATCGCCGCCCGTACACTTGGGGTCTGTGGTGGGGCAATAAAAACATCCCACCCAATGGAGAAGTACACATTGTGAGCCATAGTTTATGTTCTAATCCTTACCATCCCATCATTACGTCTGCCTCATTTAGCTGGACACATAAGACGATTGTGCGTCAGATTAGTAGCATCATAGTGACCCCACTCATCACACATTTTAAATGTAGGTCAATAGTGCTAATTAACCCAGTTCTCAGTGGTTAATTGACTTACTTTTGATGTTTAAGTCCTTACCAAAACCAGAAAGAGGTAGTTTTATAGTGGTAATATAACACAAATGCACAATTTGCGTGCAGCTTTGTTATTCAGTACACCTTTGGTGGGTGGATCATTGTAGAATTAAAAGCTCCTGTCACGATGTGACTTAGAAAGGTTGCATGATCATTCTATCCGGTCATTGACTGATATGAGTTTGTCCTGTTTGGATGAGATATATCACTGCGGATGATAGTATAACATTACGGATGATAGTACATTTGTAAATGCAATACCTACATTTGTAAATGCAATACCTGGCAAGGAAAACGCTTGTGGTGTGCTTCAATTAATTTTGAGTATAAATTACAAAGAGATGAAGTAAAGAGTAGGGCAAAAGAACTTGTTGCACCATATTATGAGTTGGAGCAGAAAGCCCTTTGTCGAGATTAATCTCCTAGTTAGGAAGAAGGCTTTAAGTATAGATGACCATCAGATCATTTCATTACCAAACTAGGGGTAAACAGTGGACAAGAAGGTATTGTGTTTACTGACAGGGGTTTAATCAAGCCTAAGGGACTTTGCCATAGTCATTGTCCAGCTTGATCTGCACAGGCTACATGATACTAAGCGGCGATTTAAACGCCAGCAGATTTTGCAAACATGATAAGCATCAGTAAGATGATGAAGAGGCCGGTCATCCCTTGACCCCTACCCCTCTCAGGTTGCTTGGGAGGGTCCGGTCCACCCCTCCCCGATGGTGCTGCCCATTCAAGGTCATCTGTGACTCGGTCAAGGGCATCTGATGACCTCAGCCCAGATCCTTTCAGCCCTTAGTTTATACGTCTTTTATGACGATTGTTTTTCCGTTTGTGATACGCTATTAGAAGGCTTAAATGAAGCGTTAAGGGGCTGACCAGTGGTCAATGGGGCAGCTGACCAACGGTCATTCAAGTGTGGAGGTGTTTTATGACGATCTGATGATAGATATGGGCGTAAGTAGCGAGGGTAATGAGACTAATTACTGCAGGGTGGTGACTCTATGCTGGACACGAGTGACCATTGCTGCTGCTAACTGATGTGTTGTCATTGGCCCTGGCTGGCTGGTCGCGTGCCATGTATAACGCTCCAGTTTCCTTCTGCTTTTAGTGGAAATTGAAGTAGACAATGCAGGTAGGCCATCTCTCGATGAACTCATTCATTTTTGATGAGCAGGGCAAGTCTGAGGACGCAACAGAGAGACTCGCCACACTCCATCTAGCAAGACATGATTAATCACTGGCAAAGGGCCAGAGCAGAGCAGCACCTGACTTTGAAGAGTTCATTATACTGGCATTGTAATAATATTCGGCAATTTTACAATGGCTTGAATGCATAGCGGAATGGGGAGCATGGTAGTGATCGATGGCCT